>JBBPBX010032609.1:0-10454 GCA_038048925.1 Garcialebias charrua
CTTTGATCTTGAAGTAATCCAGCAAGTGGAAAAGAAAAATCAAAAATTATAATCCCATAAAGTTTTGGAAATTCCATACTGTTCGGAGGTAATCCCATTGCGAAAAGCTTTTAATCCTTTGGAAAACAAAGTCTGTTAACTCTTGGAAAACAAAGTCTGTGATCCCTTGGAAAGCAAAGTCTTATAATCCACAGCGGTAATTCCACAGCAGTAATTCCACAACGATTAGTTTTGTTGATTGATCAGCAACAATTGTTTTCATAATCAGCATGTAGAGGGGATCCCTCGATTGACGCAGAGGAGGCGACCCTTGGATGAAGGTTGAAGACCAAGCGTTGGAGCTGCAGGTCCCCACATCGAAGGTTGTTGGCTGGTTGGTTTCCAGTCAGTGCCACTCTGGTTCTATGTGTCATGCAATTATGTGGTTTTTTAAGGTGGGCTTATGATTGGGATTTTACATTAAGCCTTACCTATATGCACCTGGTATGTAAGCTATCATGGTTTAGATCAGCTACAATTACCAATTAAGGGGTGGATCAATTCTGTAAAATTAGATATAGGGATCTGTACCTATAAAATTTTGGAGGGCTTCTGTAACGAAGGCCTCTAATTCCAAACTATTCCTCCATTCATTACTTAGTTTAGGTTAAACTAAAATAGAAAATGAAATATAGTTTGATCTAAATGTCTGTTGTCTTTTAGACGAACGACGTAGGATTTGGTATTCCTAATAAATTTTGAAGTCTATGGCGAGACTCATCAAAATGAATAGACAATCTAGAATAGAAACGATCGAATCGGTTCAATTTAGAAATTATGAGACCAGTGTAGTTTATTGTACCTTGAGCAACTTTAAACTACATTGACTCTTCAACGATTGAGACTTAACAAAACGAACTGCATGTTGGCATAGTTAAATCCATATCATTCATTAACCAATGTTAATACAAAACCTTTTTGGCTGGGAGTGTTCAGAACCAAACAATATCTCAACTAATGACAACAGTAATGACTAAACAACAAGGAAACAACGTTTCACTGCTTCGACACACTCTTGTCGTCAGATTCCAAAGTGCAACACACAAGAAAACAGGTCTCAACTTTATGACCGAGGTCAAATTAAATCTCGTGGATTTAAACGGTTGTTAAGGTTAGTTTTTTGTTGTGGGTTTTAGGCTTAGCGTTTCTAAGTTCAAATTGGACAATGCGACTTATAGGGTGGGAAATATGGTAGTTTAAACCTGATTAGTTTATTTACTAACTTGTGTTTGTACGACCTTATTATCCCATGAAGTCGGTGAGTTGGTGAGATCTTTGTCTTTTGTGGAGTCATTGAACGCCTTGTAAGGTTTGATCTGATTTCGATGTACCCATTTAGCAATTGGCTCTTTGCGGCCTTTGCTGATTTTGATTTCGTAGACGACTGAGGACACTTTGTCTGTTATCAGATGAGGTCCAGTCCACCTGGGCATTAGTTTGCGGGCGAGAGTTCCGGTCTCGGACCCTCCTTTCCCGGTTGCTGGAGCGAACGTATAGTACCAGACTCTGTCTCCCACTTGGAGTTCATTGTGAGAGGCCTTTTGGTCGTAGTACGCCTTACGTCCTTCAGCGGATCTTTCCAGGTTTTTCTGGGCGAAAGCAAAAGTGTTTCTTAGGTGTACATTCAAATCTTTGTCTTTGGCATGGCCTAACATCACCCCCCTTTGGTCATGGGGGACCACGAGCACAGGTGAGGACGTCCGTCCATGGGCACAAGTTAGGATGCCACCGTTTAGTTTAAGCTGTTCGCGCAGCTGAGAGAAGACGGTACACAGGAATCGTTTAGGTTTTGGCCAACGTATCTTCTTACGTTTACCTCTTTCCGTGTAATTCAGGTGTGTCACAACCGTCGGCGCAGTCGCAGGTGTGTCTGATTGTACAGACTGCGACGGGTCACTGTCGTTGTGTGTGTCTTCCCACTTCTTGACTGAAGAGAGGCTCTTTGAGTCTGTAAAAACTATGTCATTTCTGATTAGTTCTAGACACAAATGTTCCTGAACCAAGGTTTCATCGAAAGCTTGGCTGATAGCCGATTTACCTGTCCCAGGGGACAGTACAGCAACCTCGGTGTGGGGTCCTTGGATCTCCACACCTTTCTCTACCTGTGGTAGGTAATGTGAGTTTGCCCCCTTCATGTCTGATGAGGGGTCCTCGTAATCTGCAACAATGATGTCCAAGTGACTGTCAGCGTTTGGATGACTGTCATTTTCTGGACTCAGATGCCCTTGAACCAAGGTTTCATTGAAAGCTTGGCTAATTGCCGAATTACCTGTCCCAGAGGACAGTACAGCGTCTTCGGTGTGGGATCCTTGGATCTCAACACCTTTCACTACCTGTGGTAGGCAGTGGTCAGGGAGTGCTGAATGTGTCAGCTCACAGAGGAGGTTCTCTTGTTGGGCCAGAGTTTGGTCCAACTTTTGGGTCTCTTCTGTCTCACCTGTAGTTGAAGGTTCACTTACCGGGCTCTCGTCCTCGGATGAGCAGTCCCTTGTGTCCTCTGCGGTACCTGCGGTTAGGCAGTCTGTATCGCAACTAGGAAGCACTTTTATTGGCAGGGGTTTTCTCACTGTGCTCCACATTTTCCGTCGACCATAATCTATAATCGCGTTGAAGCGGTTTATAAAATCTTGGCCAACCAAAAATGGGAATGAGTCAAGTTTAGACACGTACACCGGGTGGCGTAGTGTCATTTCGCCAATCTGCATGTGAACCATAGCCATAGCTGTTAGGGTTGTTCTCGTCTCTGCGAGACCCTGTAGCTCAATAGCACATTTCTCAAAGGGTATTTGCCTGTCAACACCGTTAGCGGCGGTCCTCAGCTCCTCGAACAGCTTGGCCGACATAATAGTTATATCAGAACTGCCATCCAGGAGGGCTTCACGCTCAAGGACACCTTCCAGTGTGATAGGCAGGTAAGCTTTCTTAGCCACCCCCCTTTGTATAAAGTTACACAGAAACCTCACAGGTCTTGGCCCACGTTTCTGTTCACGTGTGACTCTGGCTGTGTAATCTTGTTTACTGTCAGCATCTTGTTGGCTGTCAGCATCATGACCTTCAGGATGTTGTTGTGTGTCAGCAATTGGTTTGCTGTCAACATCCATGGCAATGTTGGTAGTAGTGTGCGCTGAGTTATTTGTGTGCTCTGAGTCTTTGTGAAAGACAGTGCTACACATCGCTCCAGGTTGGTCAATGTTGATAGTGTCATTATCAATGATAACGCCACTCATTGTATCAGGTTGGTCAAGCACAGTAACATTCAAATCTACTGACAAACTACTTACTTCCTCTGTCTCTTCCGAGCATAGAGGTGTTGGGCCATCATTCCTGGACATTCGTGACTCTTTGCCTGTCTCGAACTGTTCTGTTCGAGGCGCGGGAGGTGCAGTTCCAAGGCTCGGGGGTGGCTGTTGGGACGACGCATAGTTACATGAGTATAGGTCCTCATCCTTCAATTTCTTTTGAAGTCCACCCACCGATGGACCTTGGTTTTCACCCATCTGGTTCGATCTGAACCGTTGTGGGTCTCTTAGAGAGTGAACACCTACCTTTTGTGGTTCGTTGCTTGTCTCAGATTTTTCAATCTGAGGTGCTTCAGGGGCGGGGCTCCCTTTAAACCATTTTGAGTCACTGTTCCAACTGGTACCAACATTTCGGTGTATGTCAGTTTGAAAATCTTGTTCATTCTTGCTAGTATTATCCAACTCTTTTAACAACCGACGCGTGTACTCCACCACTTCTGAGGTCAGAAGGCCTTTGAGACGATAGTGTTCATTCTCGCTAGTATCATCCCACTCTTTTATCAACCGACGCATGTTCTCTGCCTCTTCTGGGGTCAGAGGACCTTTGAGACGACGGTGTTTATTCTCGCTGTCTATAGGAGAGTGAACCTCGCCTACTTTTAGCGACTGTGATACGACCTTTTGACCTGGGCACACCTCAGAGGGTGTTTTGTTTTGCATGTGAGCCTCAACAGCAGTTACAGCGCACTGTTTCATCACTGATTGTTTAAACTGATGTTGTAGCTCAAGGCCTTTTATGAGACGTTTTTCTTTTTGTCGTTTGCTATTGATGTCACTAACTGTGTGCTCTGAGTTATCCATGTGCTCTGAGTTATCAAAGACAAGGTCACTCAATGTACCAGTTCGGTCATCCTCTGTATCATTCAAGTTTTCAAACAACCAACTTATGTCCACTATCTCCTCAGAGCATAGAGGTATGTTGCCTTTTTCCTGGAACTTCTGTGACCTTTTGCTACTCCCGGACTGTCCAGTCCGCAGTGCAGGGGCAGGACCTTTGCTCGGTGTAGACCGCGGAGGGTCACTTAAAGAGCGGGCGTCCACCGTTTGTGGTTTTTTGCTTATCTCGGGCAGCTTCGTCCGAGGTGCAGGGACAGGACGTGTGCTCGTCCTTTGAAATCGTTTTATGTACTCTGGGTCTTGTCTGAGCCACTCTGGCTCATTGTTCCAGCGGACACCTTCATGTCGTGGTTTTTTAGTTCGAAAAACATGTTTCTTCTCGCCTTTTTTAGGAGAGGGAGTTGATGAACTTGTCCCTTCCAGCTCCAGCGAGTGGGATTTGACCTTGTCTTGGTAATGTAGTTCACGCTCTGGTTTTGTTTTTAACCAGATCGGGTCAGGGAGTTGACGAACATCAAAACCATTTATAGCACGCCGTTTTATTTTTAATTGCTCAATCTCACTTTTTAACTCAAGTTGTTCTTGTTGAAAATTTTCTCTTCTGCGAATGTTATCTTGCCTGAACAATTCAAGTATTTCTGTGTGCAGCTGTAAAGCTTCATCACAATCGTTATCTCCCATCTTTTTGTTTTGAATTTGTTTGATCTCACGTTTTAACTTAAGTTTTTCTTGTTGAAAAGTTTCTCTTCTGCGAATGTTACTAAGCCTTAACGATTCAAGCTTTGCTGTGAGCAGCTGTAAAGCTTGATCATAATTGTTATCTCCCATCTTTTAGTTTTTTATTTTGTGTGAAAAAATCAAAAGATTGTTCTCATGTTAGTGTTTGCAAATAAATATTCACTTTTAATGTAGCACTGAGTCAAATAAACTAATCAGCTGAGGTTTACGCGTTTCACTGTGTAATAAGTATTCATAGGTACCTTATATCAGGTTTTTACCCTCAATGAACTTTGTAAAAGTTAAATGCACTCTTGCAGTGTTAACTTTAAAATAGAACTTACGTTCAAACAACAGTTACTAACTAACCCAAGCAGCCTGATTTCCGTTTTTTCTTACTCAAACGCTTATAAAAGAGGGCTGACTTAAATGCAATGACTTCACTAAAATGTGACAGGATGCTGCTTGAGCATGCCTTTAAAAAGATGTCTTGCAGTCTCAGTGAAACTGATTTCGTACTGCATTTGACAGTTATCAGGAGTGAAAAAGGACGTTCTGTTCGTTATTTTAAACAATTTTTTATTTAAAATAAACGAGTGTTATTAATTTTACCCAGAAAAACGTTAAAATGCCATTTTTAACTGAAAGTGTGCAGTTGTGCACACCAATTCTGTTTAAAATACAGAGATGTGAGGAGCTCAATGTGGAAATTCTCTGTTCTCCATCATTTTTTTTTTTTTTAAATTTAATTTGAAAATCAAATAAAAAATGCCTATTTTAGTGTTCTTTTAAATCTCTTCAGTATTTAAAATGAGCATAAATTGTTCGTCTGTACCGCTGTTATTCTAAAATTTGTATTTAGAATAAACAGGAGTTTTTGTTTGTGTACAGAACAATTTTAAAAGCTGGTAAGTGGTAACTCACCATAAAAATGCTGACTTCTTTATGATGTTTTTGAGAAAACTCATCTGTCAACGTCTTTTAACCAACAGGGGGCAGCTTCGAGTCTTAATGTTTGTTATCACGAGGAGACTAAATTTTTCATTCAGTATTTAAACTAAAACTACCTTTTAGAGTTAGTTTCTAGTGTGTTCGTGATAAACGCTCGAACTGCGGTCTTGTCAGAGACAAATTTATGTTGTTAGACAGTTTAGATGGCTTAAATTGAGTTTTTTAAACTTTTAGTGAAACCACTTTTCACCGTGTGTGTGTGAACTGCGTCTGCTTGTCACTCAAAGTGCATCAGGAAATGACGACACAAATAGGCGGGTCGACGCAGCGCGTCACCAGCTCTGCTGTGCTGAGCGAGGCGGAGCTCGCTACACAGATACGTGACGTCAACCAATCAATCACAGTGCTTGTAGTCCTTTTCCCAAGCAACCATGGTAAATGTAGTTTTCTAACCTTCGACCAATGAAGTACCGGAAATGACGACAAAGTGGGTTGGTCGCAACGGCGTGCGTTCCCACTACAGCGAATCAGCGTTCGCCACGAGTGATTGACAGCACACAACAGCGAATCAGCGTTCGCTACATGAGTGATTGACAGCTCACAGCTCTCGTTTCATCCAATCACAGCTCATAAACAAACGTGTACTTGGACACGTAGCTCTAACGTTAGCTCGCACAACAGACCACAACTTTATAGACTCTTAAAACAACTCAGACGCTACAAATTAACTTTCCAAAATTCTGAAACATGCGGCGAACACACCTAGACAGGCCAACTTAGTTACGCTCAGTAACACAGCACTGCAGCTGTTGAACAAACACGGACTCACTCGGAGCGCGTAAAGGTCGGTTCCGGTCCACTTCGTCGTGGAGCAGAAACTTGGGTCTGAACAGAACCACTATCCGACTACGTTCTACAGTAATATGCTTCTATGACCTGCTCTAACATGAAAAATGCCACAACAGCAATCTTGTAGATGTTAAATTAGCTTTCAGGCTTCTGACTCGGCGGTCAAACAAAGCGTTGTACAGGAGTCTGCGTGAACTGGACCGAAACGACCAGAACCACCACAGACCACGGCTGACAAAACTTCACCTGAATGCTTCCAACAGCGTCTAACAGAGTTGAAACAATAATAATCTCACAGCTTCAAATGATAAAAACATGCAGAATCTGCCTGCTTTGAACACTTCCAGCCAAAATCATTATCCTCAGAGTTTAAAACTTGGATCCACTTATGCAAACATGACGTTACAGTTCATGAGAAACCACAGAAATCAATAAACTTTCAGAACCACGTACGAAGGCCACCAGATGTAAGAATTATGAGGAGGTCAATATTAATACTGACCTCTTTATCCTTAATTAATCTACTTATTCAGATTGAATAGTAAATTCACGGATTCTGTTCTTTTTCAGTTTACCCAATATTTCTGTGATCTTTATGATGGATAAATAAACAGAGCCATTAAGTGACAAAGACGTTAACTTAGTTTGATATGTCAAAGAGACACTATCATTTATTTAAAATAAATCAACTAAATTAACACCATTACACTTGATTGACATGATTTCACTTTCTTTCAAATTAAAACGTCAGCACACTTGATTTAACACAACAGACATAAATACTAGATGTTACACATATTTAGTCTGAGGGGCATTTCAGCTTAAAAATATAGTTTCCAGCTTAGGTTGAGAGGGAAAAGAAATAGGAGGAAAGATTTAAGAAGAATTGGGAGGTTAAGAGAGGAAGTTTATCTTGCATTTATGAAACCAGATGACACTCTTCAGTACGCGTCCAGCTAAGATATCATCACACCTCCAGCAAGCAAACAGCTGCTCCTTTACCTTAAGACGTCCGCCTTGGTTCTGGTAAAGAGCTGTGGTCAACTTTAGACTGACAAGTCGTCGGTCCCGCAAGTCCAAGCTGGACTCCACGCGTGTTTACCTTGTCGGTGTCGGTGATACTCGCTTTCATCGGCAAAAGTCGTGGCAGTCGTGGTTTCTTGGCTCAAGATAATTTATTCCAGGAAGGAATAACAAACGCTCGTTCGAGGTGGACTCATAACAGCCTGTTATCAGTCCTTAGCTGAAGACGCAGGTCGTTAGCTCTTGACCAAAACGTACCCAGCTCTTGGGAAAGGTTCACATCTCTTTGAAATTCCCAACAAACTCTCGAAGCGTTCTCGCACAGTAAGAACTTAAAAAGCAGGAACAAAGAGAGGAGTGGACTTGCCTTATCAGGCCCAAGGTCAGCCAGAGCAGAGAGAGCTTTGTTTAGGGAACAGACAGAGAAAGCTGGAGCCTTGTTCATGATTAAACTGTCTTCTTATTTCTAAACAAAACAGTCGGGTCTCTGTGACCCGATATTTCCCTTTAACACAGCAGTGAAACACAGTTTAACTCTCAAAGAATAACACAGCTTAAAAGCACACATCATGAAAATGACAAAAGTTATTCTTTTGATCACATCAGCTTAAAATCAAAGATAGAAATAGTCTCTTATTGGTGACTATGTTATCAGATTATAGCTAAATGAATGATTTTGTAGTAAATGTCTTGCTTTACTGAGAGGTCAGTAAAGGTCATCACTGGACAGTTCAAAGACCTTAATTTGACCCTGGGTAGGTCCACTACATGTGCATAACCTGCACCAGCCCATACCAGAACCCCACTGCCACCATGGGTAACATCAGCACACAACTCATCCACACAATGCCATACACACAGTCTGCCATCTGCTCTGTACAGTGAAAACCCTGATTCATCCATGAGGAGAACACTTCTCCAACATGTCGTACACCATCAAATGTGAGCATTTGCCATCTCAAGTCAGTTACATTGATGAGCTGCAGTCAGGTGGAGCCCTCAGTGAGGACAACAATCATGCAGATGAACTTACCTGAGATGGTTTCTGACAGTCTGTGCAGAAATTATTTGGTATTACAGGTCTATTGTTGCAGCAGCTGTCTGGCTGGTTTCAGACTATCGTGGAGGTGAAGATGCTGGATGTGGATGCCCTGGGCTGGTGTGGTTACATGTGATCTTCAGTTTTGAGGTTGGTTGGATGTACTGCCAGATTCTCTGAACCTGAAACATGGGAATAAAAACAACGTGGGAATAAAAACAATTTTTTAAATTTATATTTTTGTTCAATATTCAGCCTCTTGGTAAGATTATTTTCAAAGTCTCAAAATCTAGAATGATTATATATTTGCAGAGGATGTTGCAAAGACTGAAATAAGTGCAAATCTAACACAATTGCATGGTTGCAGTATTTTTATTTTGTGTATTCAACAATTAAAGCTGCACTATGTAACTTTGTAGTGCAGTCTGTAACTTTTCTAACAATATAGTTTTAACATATTTCTTCACTCTGTCACTATCTACTGACAGACTGATGTTAAAGCTCCCCTGACATGATCTTTCAACTTTCCAAAAAATGGCACAACATATATAAATATTAAGATTGACCTCTGACCGTTTTTGCTAAAATAATGTTAAATGAATGAAAATTCCTCCCAAAAACAGTTTAAAATTAGCGCCATTTTTTTAACACGATAAATAGGGATTTCGCCGTCGCAGGATGATGACGTCATAACAAGAGACGTGTCTACTGCGCAGCTTGAAAACAATGGAGGAGCTACAAACTCGATCCGTCCAATTTAGCCATTTAAAAGTTAATATTTTAGCGGATTGTCTGCAGAGAAGCCAAAGTTATTTCCAGTAAACAGCAGGTTATAATTTTTTTTCAGCTCCTGCTGGTTTTTGGAGACTTTTCACTTCAGGACGTGAGCAGCTCTGTGAGGACTTACAGCATAGTTTCCACAGCACTGAAATGGTAATATATTAGTTAATGGTTCTAATAATTATTCAACATTAATTTATAGTTTAAAAAATTAGTCCCTTTTAAAATATCTGTTAAATATATTATTCTTTTATTTTATTTTGTTTGTGTTTTCAGGTTTCCAGGTCTCCAGTCCATCAGGCTCTTCCTGAACCACTAGTACAACCCAGACTTTCACATCACAGCAGGTAAGATTGCATCAACGAAAAGAATAGTACTCAACAATATTCTTTGATGTAAATCTGTTGATTTTCTGTGGTTCTGATGAGGGAAGTGACAAAGTGGATGCAGCATTCAGCCCATAATGGACCCAGATGTCCCCTGCGTCCAGACCTACAACACCTGGACATCCATGAGCGTGGAGGAGCGAGGAGGTGGTGGAGTCTGAAGAAGTACAAGCAGCAGGATGAGGAGAAACTAGACCGATGTCCCCTGCGTCCAGACCTACAACACCTGGACAGGAGGGTGGACGAGGAGGTGTTGGAGTCATTTTTACAGAGCTGATGAAGTCAAACACCACTTGCATTTTTTAAACTCAATTTTTTTTGATAATCTGTTCATATTAATGTTTCCCCAGAGGTTTTCATTTATTTGATAATATGGGATGGTTTTATTTTAATAAAATGTTTTTTTCAACATTCACCAATTTTGTTTTTACTAAAGTATGAGCTGTGAGTTGTAGATGCACGAATGAAATTAAAACAGATACACAAATATTCTCACAAAGAATAACTCAACACTAACAGATAATATAGTGTACT
>JBBPBX010032610.1:0-33770 GCA_038048925.1 Garcialebias charrua
TAAAAAGAAAGGTGCCCAGAGTATTGCTGGAGCTTGGACTGAGGAGTGCCAACAGAGTTTTGAGGCTATCAAGACCAAGCTCACGTCTGCCCCGGTCCTTGCTTATGCCGATTTCTCCCTCCCTTTTGTTTTGGAGGTGGATGCAAGCCATTGTGGTTTGGGAGCAGTCTTGTCTCAGGAACAGGAGGGGAGGATAAGACCCATTGCTTTCGCTAGCCGCGGGTTAAGACCTAGCGAGCGAAACATGTCAAATTACAGCTCAATGAAATTGGAGCTGTTGGGCCTGAAATGGGCCATGACAGAAAAATTTAGAGATTATCTTTTGGGTCATCGGTGTATTGTTTATACCGACAATAATCCTCTGAGCCATTTGGATACGGCTAAGCTTGGAGCAGTGGAGCAGCGTTGGGCAGCCCAGCTTGCTTCCTTTAACTTTGAGTTGAAGTATCGACCTGCTAAATCTAATCAAAATGCTGACGCTCTTTCTCGCCGGCCTTGGCCAGCTACACTGGAAGTGACTTTGTTGGGCTCAGGTACTCCCGTGCCTCAGCCACTGCAGCTAGCTGTGCAGAGTGAGCAAACATCAGCCATCCAGTCCTCTGTAACTGTCTTTCCCTCTCTTTCCCCTGATGATCTCTGTGCTCTCCAGCAGGCTGACCCGGTCCTTCAAGAGGTCCTTGTCTTCTGGCAAAGGAAGGAGCGGCCAAATCGTGAGGAGCGGCAAGGGCTTTCAAAATCTGCCCTTGCATTGGTCAACCAATGGGACCGCTTGGCCGAATTGGATGGTTTAATGTATCGGCAAATATTTCGCCCAGATGGCGGTGGGGAAGTGTATCAACTTCTCTTGCCAAAAGTCCTGACTAAGGACATTTTGACCCAGGTTCATCAGGAGCATGGGCACCAGGGGGTGGAACGGACCTTGGCGTTGCTGAGATCTCGCTGTTATTGGCCGGGTATGTCACAAGAGGTGGCAGGTTGGTGCAAGGCCTGTGAGCGGTGCCAGATTGCCAAGGATAGCCAGCCACCTGCTCGGGGCTTTATGGGTCATTTGCTTGCATCAAAACCAAATGACATTTTGGCAATTGACTTTACGTTGTTGGAACCAACTTCCTCGGGGTTAGAGAGTGTATTGGTGATGACTGATGTTTTTTCCAAATACACGTTGGCTATCCCAACTAGAGATCAGCGCGCCTCTACGGTGGCACAGGTCTTGGTTACGGAGTGGTTTTCAAAATTTGGAGTACCAGCACGCATCCATTCAGACCAGGGCCGCAATTTTGAAAGCACTCTGATCCAACAGCTTTGTAGCCTGTATGGTATCACTAAATCTCGTACCACGCCTTACCATCCAGCTGGTAATGGGCAATGTGAACGTTTCAATAGGACGCTTCACAATTTGTTGAGAACCTTGCCCCCGTCCCGGAAACGAGACTGGAGTGCTTGCTTGCCCCAGTTGCTTTATGCTTATAACACCACTCCTCACCAATCAACGGGCGAGTCACCGTTTTTCTTAATATTCGGCCAAGAACCACTCCTTCCAGTAGATTTTCTGTTGGGAAGAGTTCAAAAACCTGTTGCAGGAACCATTCATGAGTGGGTTGAAGAACATCAGACTCGTTTGCAAATAGCATTTGAGGGTGCTAGACAAAAATTGAGGGCTTCTGCAGAACGCAGAAAAGCTCATCATGATATGAACATCACAGAAACTCCTCTTCAGGAGGGCCAGCTTGTGTTGATCCGAAACTTGGGGACGAGGGGTCGTAAGAAAACTCAAGATTTGTGGAGTTCAGTGACTCATATAGTTAAGCAAGTCCCAAGAGAGGGTGGTGTAGTGTATTCAGTGGCACCAGTTCATGAACCGGCCAGGTTAAGAAGGGTGCATCGCTCATTGCTAAAGGCCTGGATTGGTGCTGATGTACCTAATCCAGTTTCTGTTGAGGGTGCATCTGCTGAGCATGGCTCTGGTTCAGATGACGGAGCATCTTTTGGGCATTGCTCTGGTCCAGATGACGAGTTTTTAGAGGATGATTTGTTCTTGAGGCCAAGTCCTCGGGAGCAGGTACCACCTGCCCCGCCTGCTGCTGTTGTTTTTGATGCTGTTCCTGGGGTTTCAGGACTTGCCGTGGCTCCTTCTGACGTGACCTTGAATCAACCTACCTCACTACCAGTTGTACCAGCAGCAGAGTCTGGTTCCAGTGAGGTGTCTGTGCGTAAATCAACACGATCAACTGCTGGCCAGCATCATAACCCTCATCATCTCCCAAGGCCAGCAGTAAGACAAACGCCTTCATCTAAGACCATGACCGCTGTATTTCGACCCTGGTGTTAAATTAGATCATCGTCGGGGCGTCGATGCAGTTTGGGGGGGTGGATGTGACAATGTGCCCCATAGGCCTTGAACGCACCATAGGTGCTGAGATGTGATTGGGTCTGGTGCTGGCTGCCTGTATAAAGGGCCCTCCCTCATTGGCTGACCTCATGATTCTTCTTCCGGTTCAGACGGTAGCGTTTGTGGCGTGGCACGCCAGGTGTAAATACATGCACGCTCTATCACTGATCTATCGTCTCACAGCGGTGGACGTATATTGCTGACCTATCGTCTCACAGCGGTGCTGCTGCTGTTTGTCCTTGACCGTTTGTTTACCTGCGGTGCGGGTCGTCCTGACTGGCGTTTCACCTGGGGGTCCGTGGGCTGTCGTCTTGTCGTCCTGGCGCTGGTTTGATGCCCGCTGTTCCGGCCGGCGTAGGGCTGGCTGTACGTCCTGCGTGGCTGATCGAGGCCAACTGAGATTCAGCCCGGACTAATCGTCCTGGTGCTGGCGTGAGGGGCGTTTCATGTGACGCTGTAGTTCTTCCAGGACTCTTTAGACAGCTGCGGCCTGATTAACAGAACATCTCCCAGGCGGTGGACGATTTGCCTATGAGGTTTTCCTTTTGTTTTTAGAATATTGTATTTAATTGCACTTTTATTGTTGTCTGGAGTTATAACTGCCATTTTAACTGTGTATTTTAAATTTAGGATTTTTATTGTTGCCTGGAGCTATAACTGCCCTTTTAACTGTGTATTTTAAATTTAGGATTTTTTAATTAAATAAATAATTGTGCAATCCATTGGTGTTCGTGTGAAGTGTCTCCTGCCTCAGCTGCAACACCGTGTGCCTCAAGGGTAACTGTTTTGGGTGAAAGTAATTTTAACCAATTTTATTATTTAAAATGGTATAATTTAAACTCCACTTTAATTTTAAACCACACCCGCCCCGGCTACACATCCATCGTCTATTATCTGCTTCTTCCTTTTGGGGTCGTGTGGGTCACTGGTGCGCATGTCCAAAAGTCACTGAACGAGAGGTGGGGGACACTCTGGACAGGTCTCCAGTCCATCACAAAACACTTGGACAGGTCTGAAGTCCATCACAGGGACCCAGAGACAAACGAGACAAACAACCATTCACCATCAGTCTAACATGCATGTTTTTGGTCTGTGGGAGAAAACTGGAGTACCCGGAAAAACCCACACAGCACGGCAAGAATATGCAGACTCCACCCAGAAATAATAATAATAATAATGTCTTTTTCTGTCATAATAATAATAATAATAATAATAAATTCAATTTATACCGCACTTTTCATTAATAAAAATCTCAAAGTGCTACAACAATAAAAACAAGTGATAAAATCAAATAAAATCAATAATGGTATTAACTAAGATTAAAAACAGAATCATGTGGAGGCAGAATAGGCCTGCTTAAAAAATAAATAAATAAATAAATAAATAAAACAAGTGATAAAATCAAGTAAAATCAATAATACTATCAACCAAGATCAAAGATAAAATCATGCGGGGGCAGAATAGGCTTGCTTAAAAAGAAAAGTCTTTAAACCGCTTTTAAAGTCAACCAGTGACTGTGGAGCTCTCAGGCAGTCAGGAAGGGAGTTCCATAGGCGGGGGGCAGCCACACAGAATGCCCGGTCTCCCATGGTCCTTATGGTCTCCCATGGTCATCTGTGTATGTTTCCCATACACAGACGAAATTCGTCTCTGCATTTAACCCAACCACCACCAGGTGGTGCAGTGAGCAGCCAGAAAGCGCCCGGGGAGCTGGAGAATTAAGATGTGCACTCATAGACACCCCAAGGTGTGTAGTGGCCGGGGCGCGAACCCGCGTCCTTCGGGTTCCAAGTCAAAAGCCCTGCCAGGCCCTCGTGCTGGGATTTGAACCGGGGACCTGTTCGCTGAGAGGCAGCAGCTCTACCAGTTATGTTACCGTGCTTCCCTGTCATCCAAAAATATTATTTTACAAATCTTAATAATGTCAAAATGGCTGCACCAGACATGCTACAGCAAACTGCTGCTGCTGCTATTTGCACATCGAATTAAAATTATGCGTAAATATCTGTATGTTGTGAAACTGACAGCAATATTAAGATTTGTATTGAGCATGCGCATAAGGAAATGTTTTAAGTTGGACGTTTGCACTTCCTTTTGCTCTCGACGTCACTCAAAATAGCTTGTCAGTCTGGCCAGAATTAAACTCTTTTTCTATAAACTGAGATCCTTCACACAGCTATCTGCAACAGGTAAGATAGCAACTGTTTATAATCTAACCTCCAAACCTCACTTCAGAAGATTTGAACTATCACTTTGACTCAAATGTTTAAAACTTGTTGCGTTATATTTTCAGTCAGCTTCGCTCTTGGTGCATTTTGACGTGCATTTTTTTTGACAGTGCACGATTGTGGAAAAGATGCACATGACGGCTGTTGAGAATGAAAACCATAAGGAGGAGGAGGAGGAAGTGCTGTATTTACATTTTTCATGGTCTTCTCTCTTCCTTGACAGAGGGAATCAAACCCTGCTGCCCCTCTCCCCTGTGGCCTTATTTCACAGCCAGGAGAGTGTGCACGCTCCGAGCACCTCTCTGCGGCCCCGGTGACTCTTCCATGGGTCCAAAACCAGAACCAGCTCTGTTTGTATCCCCGGGGAGCTCAACCAGGACTCCCTGACCTCCAGAGATGTTTATTGACATGAACTGAATGAACACAACTTGCCACCCAATGAATCTTTTTATCTGAGTTGTGGAGGAACTCTAACAGAAAGACAGGAAGTGGTGGATCATTGCATGCACGGGTCAAATAAACTAAATCACAACAAATAACCAGACGCTTCAGGTTTAAAACTAAATCTTACAACCACAATTCAGTGGCGACTCCTGAATGGTCCACCAGGGGGGGCTATTTCTCAAAAATGAAAAAATAAATAAAAATAAATTCAAGTTCAAATAGTATTTTTTTTAATCAAATGCAGATTAATACAAGGTCAACAGAACAATTAAATGCTCAGGATGAAAAGAACCAATTTGACTCACTAAAACAACAAAGAACAAACAAAAAATATAAATAAATAAATTATATATAAATTATAGAAAGAAAAATAAGTGAGATAAAAAAATTCTGCATTTCTACTTGCAAGAGGCTTTGTTTTCATTCTCCAGATCAATACAGTGTTAAGAAATAGTCAAACACCACAAGTGACATCTAGTATATAAAATTATTAATGTTTGATCATTTTTACAAGCAAATTAAAATAAATGTAGCCATCAGAGTCCAGTAAAACACCATCACTAATTAAAATTCTGTGTAAATATCTGTATGTTGCGAAATTGCAATGTTAAAGTATACATTTAGTATATAAAATTATTAATGTTTGATAAAAAAAATTATAAGCAAATTCAAATAAATGTAGCCATCAGAGTCCAATACTGTACAATAACCTGCGCTGGCAACCTAACTCCACAAACAAACAAAGAAAAACAAACTCACCAGTTGCCACTTTTAGAATAAACAGTCAGCTGAAGACTTTTTTCACAAACAGATAATACTTTATTATTCATTCAACCTTTATTTATACAGGCTAGCCTCGTTGAGCCATGGGAACTCATTTACAAGAGGGACCTGTCTCACTCACACCCAGGGTCAATTTAGAGTTACCAATCAACCTAACATGCATGTTTTTGGACTGTGGGAGGAAACCGGAGCACCCGGAGAAAACCCACGCATGCACGGAGAGAACATGCAAACTCCACCCAGAAAGGCCCCCGGACCGGGATTTGAACCGGGGACCTGCTCGCTGAGAGGCAGCAGCTCTACCAGTTGTGCCACCGTGCTGCCAAAAAATAAAATAAAATAAAATAAAATAAAAAAATAAAAAATAAAGCCCTTTACTTCTAAGTTGAGAGACATATCAGTCAGAAATGCAAATAGACATTAGACAAAGGGCTTCCAATGATTTAAAACCTACCTGCAGCCACCTGCTTGAGTCACTGACTGCACGGCACATTTACCAGACCAAAAAACACACAAAAAAAACGGAAGCACATGATGGTAGGTAGAGCTCACGTTGGACATGTCCAGGGCGGTGAAAACTGCGCCCAGCATCTTCCCATTGTTTTGTAACGTTGTGGAATAACTGCGCATGTGCCATTTATAACGAAAGTCTATGGATAAGATCCATGCACCCCAGAACAGGAAATATGTCACCAATCAGAAAACGTTTTTTGAAACAAACAATATAACTCATCATTACTCGTAAAATAATATAAAAAATATTTATCCTACACAACTAAAAACATATACTGTATGCATTTATTTCGAAACATTTTTATTTTATTATTTCATTTTTATTAATTTTTTTAAACTCTTCAATGTAAAATGGTCCAAGTTCCAGTGGGGCGGCGCCCTAGCGCACCCTATTGGCCGGCCGCCCCTGCAACCACTGTCCTTTGTTTACCATGAAGAGTCAGAGCAACTGCAAGGTGTAGCCATAAACTCTTTTATTATTATTAAAAATAGTA
Source organism: Garcialebias charrua (assembly GCA_038048925.1). NCBI lineage: Eukaryota > Metazoa > Chordata > Actinopteri > Cyprinodontiformes > Rivulidae > Garcialebias > Garcialebias charrua. The sequence goes on from JBBPBX010032610.1 coordinate 6,852, forward strand.
TTAATTAATAATTAGTATTATAATTAATAATAATAACAATAATAATAATAATAATAGTAGCCATAAAGTGACAGAAGTCAAAGTAAGATGAGACATATCTCACAGGATTGTTAGTAAAATAACACCTACACTTGGTAAAAGGCAGAACTAGTCCAACAATAAGTTTTAACTGCTGGGACACTTAACGTTGTAATCTGTAAAACATTGTGTTCATCTTGTAAGACCATTAAAGTACAAGTTTTAGTTTTTATTGTCATATTTTTGTCATTTCTTACTTTTGTAAATGTCTTTAAATGGTGTTATGTTCATCTTCTGTCATATAACTTGGTTTGGTTGTTTTCATCCAAATTCTTTGATGAACAAAATGTCCCCTTTTTCTTAATTCTTCAAAATGTTTGGGTCTTTTTAACCTTCAGAGCTCAGTGAAACTTAAAAGTTGCTCCTTTTGCTCAGGCTGTTTCATAATAATTCCCTTGTGTCCGTTGCTTCTGAGTCAGTAAGGGATGCAGCTGCCGTTTTTAAACTCTGCTGCATTATTAGTTTTAAAACCATATTTTTCTCAGGCTTGAAATTAATTTAATAGCTGATGATGGGAGAGTGGCCAGGCACAATTTTCTGTGGCGTGTTTTGTCTGTACTGAATGCTCCATAAGGTTGCTTCACAATATATGCATGGTCACACCAGCAGAAATAACACTTGATCTGCAGCTTTAACTACATAATGACTGCTGCATGTCAGTCACACACACTCCGTTTGCTTGCACTTCCTTTTGGAATAAACACTTCACAGATAACTACGTTTGAACATTATTCATGCAGATTTTTCTACGACATCCTTTGGAATTTATTCTTTTTTCTTTAAACACTTATAATAGACCGTATAAGCTGGTCAAAATAAAGACTTGTCTAACCCCAACTCCTGCATGCACACTTTGACACGCCTAAAAAGTTTTTATATCATGGTAGATTTTTGTTTCACTCAAAAGTGATGCCCTGGTCACAAACCAATGTATTTCAGTACTGAGAGCTGTGGAGCCAGAAATGTTTGAACAAGTTCAGTAAAAGTACCTTTCATCATGTATTGTCTGTTAAATGCAAGTTCAAAAGAACTGCACTCGGTTCACAAAGATGTTCTGCTCACACTTCATCTTTTGGCTTCAGGTTTTTGTGCTCACTGTAGTTTCACATGGCTGAATTCCCATTAAAGCAGCGCTCACTCACGTGGTTTTATGCCAGTGTCTCCTTAATTTCTAAATGAAAAACAACACAGGTTGACCCAAGTGCTAATTCCACCAAAGATTTAAAACAATAAAATATAGAATAAAAAAAACAAGTTAAACCTAGAATAAAATACAGAATTAACATTAAAAACATGTACTGGATCTCACACTTTTCTAGAATCAAACACCAAGAAAAAATGGCATAAATTGAAACATTTTAACCATTTTATGTTTATACGATTATAATTTGTGTTTAAAATCAAGGAGAATCCTTAATTATGACTGAAACGTTTTCTGTTAAGACTTTTGTAATTTGTTTTTCAGGAACAACAGGTTAATGCTTTATTTAGAAAATCCTTATTTCTTATTTTTGGGTGGGGGCGGGGCAGTGTCATCTGATAAATCAATGGCTGCCCTTTTGTCACATAAGTAAACGTTAAGTTGTTCGACAAAGATTCAGGCTCAGTCTGCGGTTCGAGCACACGTTTGTGGGAAACGTGCAGAGCCTGGTGTGCAGGCACGACTTGGCCACTTAGTCACTTTACTTCTTTTATGGTTGGATTTGAAATAAGAAGTAAAGGCATGCTTTTTATCAACAGGTCACCAAAATAAAAGGAGTGTGCAGACGTGCAACAGCCTGACTGAGCATCTCGCACACAGTGGACCATAACGTGTCTCCAAGAGGAAACACTCGACAGCTTAAAGTCACTCAGCAGGCCTTCTCTCAGAATGTCTCCAGAATGAGCTGCACCTAGTTCAAGCTCATTTACCACATTAAGTCCAAGTTTACATAAAGTATCAACATTATATATCTCATCAATAAAAATGTGTTTTCAGCGCAAGTGATGATTTTCTGTGGCTCTACATATGATTCAGCCTGTCTTTTGTCCCTGCTTGCTCGATGGAGATGTCCCTGTGTGCGTGCCACTGAGTGTTTGTCAGAGATGGAGTTTGAAGTCGCTGGTACTTTGTGTATAAATCCACATACTGTGACAGATGCCTGGTGCATAATGTCAAAAGTCTGCCTTTTCTTAGAGACCTTCAAGTTCAATCTAGAGTCTGACCCAGATCATGAGCAGAGCACCTGCCACGTCAGCGCTTCACTCCGCCAGCAGCTCCAGACTCGAGGCGAGACAGAGTCCTCCTGCAGCAGAACCCAGCAAGAGGCCGGTGGACATGACGAACACAGGCGTTCATGCTGCGCCCATTACTTGAAACAGCAATCAAAGCTGATTCAATTAAGATACTCTGTATAACTGTGGTTTGCAGAGAAACGCTGACAGGGTCCAGATACTCTCCCTGTTTTCAGCGTACCAGAAGTACAGGGCATTCTGGGATACAGGGCAGTCATGGCGAGGATGTAAACCAGACATCAGCCGCCTCTGTGTCCTGATGTTGTGCGAATGCCCATCGGAAACACTCATGCATGTATGAGAAATCTGCGTAGTTGCTTAAAATAGTTGTGTATTTGTTCTTGTCCAGGTCTGCACTTTGAGCCCTGGTTTGGCTGCTGCGGTTTGCATATTACATTTTAGAAACTGTATTTACAAGTCTGTCTTCAGTCCTGGACATGTCCTGGACATGTCCAGGACATGTCCAGGACATGTCCTCATCTCACAGCCTTTTCATACATTAAACAAACGGTAAGATCATTGAACTGTTTGCTTTTTGCCAACCTTAGGTGTTATAAAACTACGATTTTAACGTTCAAACGAGCTGAATTTCTTTGTTAAAAACTGATTTCGACGAACATCCAGGGCGGTCAGACTGCTGTTTGTGGTTCATAAGATCTTCACGGTCAGGCTGCATCCAGATATGTTTCCAGTTTCTTGTACTTTGATGAAACACAACTTTTTGTTTGTTCGTCTTTTGAAGGGGAAAGATTTTTTTATTTTATTAAATGTATTCATTTTACATCAATAAAAAACAATGTTTAAACATACAGTGAGGAATATAAAAGACATCAAATGAAAGGTGTTAGAGAGAAGAAATAATCTTATAGTATCTGCCGCTTTTTTCAAAAAACAGGAAAAACAAACAAAAGCAAACTCAATCCAAACAATTAACTCAAGCAACGTTTTTCAAGTAATTGAATTAAAAAACTTCATTAGTTGACTAGAAAATTACTAATAGAATGGATTTAACTAAAGATTTTCGTATTTTGTTAACAACATAGATTTGATCATTTTTTAAAACACGAGCATAGATTTAGCATATTTAACATCGTTTTCCAAATTGTTCCATAAATCAATTCCCTGTATCGAAACAGTCCGACCCTTCAAACTGGTCCTATACTGAGGTTTTGCAAAAATCTCAGTTCCCTTAAGACTATAACAAGACCTTCTTTTGACAAAAAACTTTTGAACGTTTGGAGGCAGTAAGTTGTTTTGAGCTCTATACATAACTAATGAAATATTATAATCCACCAAATCATAAAATTTCAATAACTTAAGTTGGTTAAATAATATATTGGATGGATGACAATAAGGTTTTCCTAAAATAATTCTCACAGCTCTTTTCTGTAAAATAAAAACAGGCTTTGTTATAGTTTTACATGCCTTCCCCCAAACTTCAATGCAGTAAATTAAATGTGGAACAAAAATTGTATTTTATAACAAATACAAAGCTGTCTCATTCAAAAAATCTTTAACTTTATATAGTACTGCAGTAGATCTGGCTAACTTAATTTTTACCGAAGTGATGTGCTGTTTCCACGACAGTTTGTCATCAATTACCACACCCAAAAACTTCACCTCATTTACTCTCTTGACATCCACACCATCAATAAAAAAAAATAAAAAAATCCATATTCTTTTTTGTATTACTAAATAACATGTAATTGGTTTTTCCAAGATTCAATGATAGCTTGTTTAATTTAAACCAGGTTTGTATTTTAGCAAATTCTATTGTTATCAACGCAGTCATTTGTTCAAAGTCACTACCAAAATAAAAGAAGGTAGTATCATCAGCAAACAAGATACAATTTAGCAGTCCAGACACCTTCACTAAATCATTTACATATAAAATAAACAACTTTGGCCCTAGTATCGAGCCTTGTGGGACTCCACATGTAATTGTACAGAAATCAGATCGTATATCGTCAACATACACAAACTGCTTTCTGTCCGTCAAATAGCTTTGTATCCACTGCAGAGCTCGTCCTCTAATGCCATACCTGTTTAGTTTATTGACAAGAATAGTGTGGTCAATAGTGTTGAATGCTTTCCTTAAATCAACAAATAAACTTATAGTGTTGTTTTTGATCAATGGCTGTGGTGATTTTTTCTGTAAATTCCATGAGTGCCATTGATGTGGAATTTTTCAATCTGAATCCATATTGGCTAGCACTCAGGATGTCGTGTTTGTAAAGAAATGTATCCAATCTGTTTACAAATACTTTTTCTAGAATGTTTGAGAATTGTGGTAACAGTGAAATGGATCTATAATTGTCAAAAACACCTTTATCACCATTTTTAAAAATAGGGATCACTTTAGCAACTTTCATATTATCAGGAAATATGCCCTCTGAAAGAGACAAGTTACATATGTAATGGTTCAATGACCTGATGTATTATATTTTTACAACCACCATATCCATATCAACCCAATCCCTAGATCTCTTGTCTGCAAATCTTTCAACTATCAGAAGTATTTCCTTATTGTCAATTTCTTAGAATCATAGTATCTTCACAGTCTTCAATCAAATAGTTCACATTACCATCAACACTTGGGATTGTATTTGCAAGATTTGGTCCTATATTCACAAAATGGTTATTAAATTAATTTACAATTTCATTTTCATCTTGTATTTCTTCATTGTCTTTCTTGAAAAACTGTGACAAGCTCGTATTATTTTTTAGGATTTTTCAAAACTCTGTTCAAAACTCTCCAGGTTCCCTTCATATCACCATTTGTTTTATGTAATAAATCACTATAAAATTCTCTCTTTTGTCTTTTTATAATTCCTGTTAATTTGTTCTTGTATTTTTTATATTTAGTCTCTGCCTCAGGAGTTCTGCATTTCAAGAAACAAGAATACAGATAGTTTTTTTTTCTTGCATGCATTTCTTATTAAATGCTTATGTTTATTAAATGTTCCCCAATGATTTGGGGCCCCAAGCAACGGCATCATTTGCTACATGGTAGATCCGTGTCTGTTCTCCCCTCTGCTCCCCCTCCAACCCTCCCTCCTCTCTGCTCTTTACGATGAGGGAGCAAGGGGGAAAAAGGTAAAACAAGCAGCTACGGAGCCAGCATAAGAGCTTCTAAATAAGTTTATTCGTTTTTACTGATAGATAATTAGTTATTAGCAGTACTGCATTTTAAATAAAAATAGCACAAATCCGCTTATGAATTATAAAAGTTAGTCACTCCGCTGTTACGCTGACAAAAACGTTAGGTCCGCTGTAAGCGGATTAGCGCATTAGTGGTCCCAGCGGTCATATGTCCACCTTTGTGAGGTTCTTATTCGTAGAGTTTGTATTTGTTGCATATTGTAAAAAAAAAATGCTGCTAAACGGATCAAACTTAACCAAAACCATATAGACATGTAATGAATTTATTTAATTGAAGGTCTAAGACTAACGTGTGCCCCTTGTTGTATTGATTTACTTATTTCATGCCATATATTCCAAAAGAAGATTAAATATGTTGATTTTAAATGTTTTGTATTATCAATATTCTCCTGAGAAAATGTATTAATTCCTTACATTTTTATTCTAAAATATTTCCATGATACTGTAATACACTGCAGGATGAACAATCAATATTTGTCTTTAATAATCGTCTTATTTGTCTTTGGGCTGATTTGATTGAATCTAACACCGGGTTGGTTCTGATCCATCCCTGTGGTTTGTAAACAGATGCATGACAGAGCAGAACCACAGATATGTTTAAATTTTCCTATTAAGTTCTATTTACCTACAATTTCAGTGGAATCATTTTTAGTTTCATCCAGTCAACCTTTATTTCTACAGGTTAGTCTAATTGAGCCTCGAGGACTCGTTTACAGGAGAGAGTTGATTTAAAAAAGAATAATGACAACAAAGTCTTTCTTAAAAGAAAGCATATGCAGTACTGTAAATTGAGAACAAGTGGCAATGGTATAAAAAATGAACCAAAAACAGCTGGATTATAAAGCCATGTAGAAAACTAAGAGCAGGAACATGTCTGCATTGGTTTTTGAACTTTGTCATGCAAAGTTAATCAAAAGATGAACCAGAACAGTTTTTTCTGCTTGCATGTTGAAAAGTTGTAATTAGAATAAAACAGAACTCAATTTTATCTGTAAAACACTGAAGCATCAACCATTTTTTACTCAGCGAGTGCTCGTTGAGCAGACATTCATTGTTCTAACATCGTTTCTTTTATTTATCAGCTGATGGTTGCAAAACACAGAATGAGTCTATATTTAAAAAAATAATTTTATGAACAAATTTTTCAGCTGAGAAATTAAAAAAAGAAATTCCCATCTATCCATCCATCCATCCATCCATCATCTTCCTCTTGTTCTGGACTCAGGTGTCGGGGGCAGCATCTTCAGCAGGGAGGTCCAGACATCTCTTTCCACAGACACCTCTTCCAGCTCTGAGAGGACTCCAAGAGAGAGACGTAGTCTCTCCAGAGTGTCCTGGGTCTTCCCTGGGGTCTCCTTTCAGTTGGACATCGAAGCACCTCCCTAGGGAGGTGCCCAGGGAGCATCTTACCAGATGACCCACCTCACCTGGCTCCTCTGGATGTGGAGGAGCAGTGGTTCTACTCTGAGTCTCTCCTGATAACTGAACTTCTCAAGGGAGAGTCCAGCTCTGCAGAGGAAACTCATTTCAACCTCCTGTTTCCACGATCTCATTCTTTCAGTCTCTACCAGAGTTCATGACCAGAGGGGAGGGGAGGAACGTAGACCGACCAGTAAACAGATCTTTGTCTTACAGCTCAGCTCCCTCTTCACCACAAGAGTTGGATGTTCCTTCTGAAGTCCACAATCATCTCCTTTGTCTTCTTCACATTCATGTGAAGGTTATTCTCTTTGCACCAGCTCTCCAGATGTTCCACCTCCTGCCTGTAGCTGGACTCATCATTGTTTGTGATGCATCCCACCACCGCTGTATCATCTGCAAACTTTACAATATGACAGCCTGGATGGGTACACAGTCATATGAGCAGAATGAACAGGAGAGGGCTCAACACACATCCCTGAGGAGAGCCAGTGCTGAGGTGATTATGATGGAGGAGGAGAAGTTGTGGCTCCTCACTGACTGAGGTCTGTTTGTTATGAAGTCCACAGGACTCAGTTGAAAATGGAGGGGTTTAGTCCTAGTGTGAGTAGTTTGTCCATCAGGGTTCATTGAAGTCTGCCTCTAGACCTGTGGAAACAGAAAAAATAAAACCTAGAAACCACAACAACAAACAACATACATAATGATACTTATAACATCCTTCAAAAGTATCTGGTACATGGTAACACAAGATGTATTTAGTGGCCACTGCAACACAACTGAGTCTGCATCTGATAAACACCTGAATCTAAACACCTGTGTGTGTATTTGTGTGTGTGTGTGCTCGTGACTAGAAGGTTTCTCCATAAGATTGTTCAATAGTGAGTGTGGGGACCCACAGATCCACCCCACAGGACATGACAATGACACAGGGAGGACCAGAGCCACAGACACCCAGTGGCCCCGGGACTCCCACAACAGGGACAACTGCCAGGTCCAGGTAACGTCCCACCAGAGGGGACACCCGGACCCGTCCCCAGAAGACGTGGTCAGGTTGTATTCATGGTGAATGTGAACAACAAACTGGTTGATCCACCATGAGAAGGTGCTTTTAATAATACTGAGCTGATCACGGCTCCTCGAGACTGAAGAAGTCTTTCATGTCTTGGTTGTTCATTATTCATTCTTTTCGTATTCAGTTCTCGTAACACGTTGCTTTAACAAAAATGGTAACTGAGCAAACTTGTTGTTTTATAAATGAAGACCGTCACCAGACGACCACATCGGAGAAAACAGACAAACTGCAAAGTGTCACAGAAAGAAACTTTGAACTCTCAGCAGTGCTTTACTTTAGACTCCCGTCTGAAGTGAACAGGTTCCTGCTCACAAACTCTTAAGGTGTCGCTCAAGGAAAAGTTATTTTCTGAAAAACAGAACAGAGAAGTTTGTTAAACACATTATGATATTTCACATGATTTCATTATAACGACTGAAAACAATAATCAACATTATTCAAGAAGTATAGAAGAAAAGAGTAAACCTTCATCAGACTGTAACTGACTGAGTCCAAGGACAGTGAATGTGTTGAAACATCAGACATGATCCACGTCAATAGTAACTTTAAAGAAAACAGTTCATGAGTGTGGTAGACAACCTAAAGGTCAGAGGTCATAGTCAGGGGAGCGCGTCTTCATGCTTCATAAATGATGGTCCCAGAAGGAAATAAATAAAAATATGTAATATTAATATTCTTCAGAAACAGTGTAAGAGTATACCTTTTATTAATTATTATTTTTTATTATTATTGACAAACAGTGTACAAACGCTCGTTGAGGTACAAAGAACAATGCAACATAAAAAAAATAAATAAATAAAAAATACAGAGTTGGGGTAAAATTATTCCTAACAAATATATAACAGTAAGGCAAATGAGTAATAAAAAGAGCTAATTTTAAAACAACAACAGATTAGAGATACTGGCCGTTACTTTTTTTGCATAACCAGATTTCAAACGTTTCAGTGAGGAGTAATACAGTTTAAATTGGTTAATAAAAAAATCAAAACAAGGTGTAGAACCTCTCCATTTACAGCAGTGTATATGATATTTAACAAGCAAGAAAACAATGTTTACCACATCAGATATTTGAATATCAAGGTCATCAACAAAGTAAAATATGTGGGAGATTGTTATCTCTGGTATGTTTTCAATTGTAAGGGACAACCAATTTTTAACGTCTTTCCATAGTTTAAAAGAAAAAGGACAGGAAAAAAAGAGATGATTTAGGGATTCTTCTGGACATTCAAGGTACAGCATGTTGAATCAAACTTAAATCTTCTGTGCAAAAATTCTGCCACTGGGTAAATATTGTGTGAGATTTTAAAGTGAGTCTCTTTTTACCTTAGATGAAACCGGCCATTTGACTTGGAAAATGCCTTTTCAATTACAGACATGTTTGTTGTTACCAAGACACTGAGTATACCTGCTGATGGATATCTGGGGTCAAGAAGGATTCTGCTCTTCTCCAGCTGCTGCTTCACCTTTTTGAATTATTGCTGTAAAGCAAACGTGCTCTGCAGAGCAGAAGGTTTGCAAACGAATTCACTGCAACGTCTGTGGCTTTGCTCAAAGCACCCCATGATCATGTAAAGAGGCCGCGATGCGTTGGATTTTAAATTTGAATATCTAACTGCACCTCAAACAAATCCAACTTTGAACTCCCTCCAAATTTAAGTTGAATCACAATCGCCTGATGGTAAATGTTCTTTGGCTTTGATGATGATAATTGTGGCAGTTAAGTGAAGATGCTTACTGTCTGTTTCCAACACATGTGGGCCATGAATTATTAATGCTGGCCAACTAATGGGAGAGAGGCCGCATGTGGAAAAAAAAAAGTTGTGTTTTGTAAACCTCTGAAAGCACACAGTCTTGTGATAGCCTGTGCGTTCTTAGGCTTTAAAACTAAACTAAATTTACAGAAATAGTATGATTAGGATTGATCATGAGAGAAGAGTGTATAAAGTTAGAAGTGCCGGTGGAGCTGCAGATCCATCCGTGTGCCTGTGTGGCACTATGAAAGAGAACAAGGCATGAAAATAGTAGCCCCCCATTTTTATTTGTTTGCTAAAGATTACTGACAGACAGAAACTAGCGTTATTGCCTTGTAGTGTATGGGTTTCGCCATCAGAGGGCGCTCAGTGCCTTATAGAACAGACGTTGACGCTCTGTTTAGGCAGAGGAAATCAGCCGTTGCTAGGAAACCAGCTTACAGCAGATATTAGGAGCAGTTGTAACCGTTGTGCTTTTCTGTTCACAGTTAAAAACTAAATAAATATGCTACACCAGAAGTGACCAGGCCCATCATTTTCAACGGTGTAACATATTTTGGCGAGCCAGCCAGGAGGTGGCGCTAGTGAATCAACACCATCACCAACCACCTTCCTTCCCAAGAGACGAACCGGAATATATAAAAAAAGAGAAGATGGAAGCAGTACAGCTTCTGCGTGATCAAGTGAGTGCAGCCTTGTGGCAGTTGGAAAGAGAGCCTCTCGTTGACGTTTGCAGGCGACTGAAGTGTTCCGGCCTGGACAGCGGAGAGCCTCAAAGTACGACCAAGAGGACACTCATCAGGTTGGCAGAGGATATGTTTGATGAGATAGAGAAAAGTGAAGAAGAGGATCAAGTGGAACAGTTTTATAAAGAAACAGCCACATACATCCAGAGACTAAGTAAAGTAATTTATCAGTCAGTAGAAAAATCCTCATTTAAAGAGTCTGTGCCACAGAAATACTTTGAGAACACCATTCCATGCATAACTTCAGTCCAGGCAACAGATTATCCACTCAAAACCCGATCAGAGCCGACACGAACTCTGCAAGAGGTAACATTGAGGAGGGAGTTTAAAATCTCTGGACAGATTGGTGAGAGTGGGCAGAAGGATAAGCTGCCCTACCTCAGTTTAGTACGCCAGATTGAAAAGGGGATTGAAAAAGGACACTCAGAGACTGAAATAGTTGAAGCAGTAATTAGGGCCATCAGTCCAGGAATGCCTCTAAGAGACATGTTGGAGATAAAACGTGGGCTAACACTTAGCAAACTGCTCACCATATTAAAGGGACACTACAGGGCAGATAGCCCCACTGAGCTTTACCACCAGCTTGTCAATATCTCCCAAGATCCCAAAGAAACTGCCCTAACGTTTGTATTTCGTGCCATCGAGCTCAAAGAAAAATTGTTATGGAAAGCAGAAAATGAGGAGACCGATGAAATATACAGCAGCACCACAATTCAGCGTAAGTTTCTCCGCTCCATTGAAACTGGGCTGCTCAGCGACTCCATTAAGTATCAATTGCTGCCTCTGCTAAGTAACATGACTATAACAGATGAAGAACTGATTGAGAAAGTTAACGAAGCTTCAAAGCTAGAAAATGAAAGATTTGAGAAACAAAGGAGGTCCACTGCAGTCAAGATTCCCAAGGTACAAGAGCTTCAAACAGAGTGCCGGACAGCCCTGACACCCGTTCAAAGCCACCTGAAATCCAGAGAATCTCCCACTACAGTGGCTGTGGCAACAGTTAAAAATAAAGAAATTAAATCAGACACACAGCAGATCATAGAAGAACTTCGCAAAGAAATGAAAGAAATGTTTATGGCTGCTCTGGAAACCAGTTCCAACACCATGGCACCAAAACAAAGACAAAAAGGCTGTAAGAAGTGCAGAGAAGAGGGGAAAGGAGACAACTGTATACACTGTTTCAAATGTGGGCAGGAGGGCCACTACTCTCGTGGATGCCGAGCACCGAGACCATTGATGGGGAAACGGGGAAGGACTACTGAGGTGGGACCAGCAGTAGTCCAGTACCGATGGTCCCATAATGAGACGCCAAGCCCACCACCATCCTCTCGTGAAACTCCAGTTACTGCCTTTTCAGCTTTAACTGGTTTGTTATCTACCTCCTCAAAGCAAGTCAAGGTTTTTTGGATGAAGAGAGCCGCCCCTTGACTGCTTTCATCACACCCTGGGGGCTCTACCAATGGGTGCGCATTCCCTTTGGCCTGAGCTCCGCACCAGCTGAGTTCCAGAGGAGCATGGAACATTGTATGGCAGGTCTCAGAGACACTATTTGCCTTCCATACCTGGATGACAACCTGGTGCACAGCAGCAATTTTGAAGAGCACTTAGAGCACATCCGCCTTGTCCTCCAGCGTTACAGGGAGCATGGTATTAAGCTGACTCCAAAGAAATGTGACCTGTTCAGGCGAAGTGTCAAGTTTTTGGGCAAGCTCGTTACAGGCCAAGGTTACACAATGGACCCAGCGGAGCTGGCCCCGGTGATGGCTTTAAAAGAAAAAACACCTGCAACTGTCGGAGAGGTACGTCAAATGCTTGGTTTCCTCTCATATTATAGGCCTTTCATCGCTAACTTCTCCCGTATAGCCCATCCACTCTATAACCTGCTTAGTCCTCCAATGTCTGAGAACTTTGCTTCTGTCCCAGCTGAGAAGACGAACAAAAGGGTGAAGAAAAGTAAAGGCCACTTACCATCACGCTTACCCGTTCAGTGGACTAGCGTCCACCAAGAGACATTGAACCAGCTCGTAGATGCACTTACCAGACCTCCTGTCCTTGGGTACCCTGACTTTACAGAGCCCTTTGTGTTACATTGTGATGCATCGCAAGTTGGGTTAGGTGCTATTTTATACCAGCGACAGCAAGGCAAGATGAGAGTAATAGGGTATGGTTCCCGCACCTTGAGTCCAGCAGAAAAAAAGTACCACCTACTCTGGCAAATTAGAGTTTTTGGCAATGAAGTGGGCCATCTGTGAACGTTTCAGGGATTACCTCTACCATGCAACATCATTTGTGGTGTACACTGATAATAACCCGCTAACATATGTGCTCAGTACTGCAAAACTCAACGCCACAGGTCACAGATGGGTCGCAGAGCTGGCCAGCTATAACTTAACCATCCGCTACCGTCCAGGCAAGACCAATACAGACGCTGATCGGCTGTCGCAAATGCCGTTGGACATTGACAGTTACATGCTTCTTCTTCCGGCTCTCGACAAAGCAAGTCGCATATCTTTTTGCTCCTTCCCTCCCTAAGTTTTTCCTCCTTCCTGCTTGCTTTTTTTGTCTCGTCTGACTCTTCAGTGCTCACTCGAACCAATTTGCGATGGATTTAATAAATTGGGCTGTTTCTTCAATAGATAAGATTTTTTCCACGAAGCGGACCGTGCCAGGAGAAGCGGTCTGCCCCTCTGACACACACGCGGTTGGATACATGATGGACTCATGGGGACAGTGGCAGCCTATGTGTATGACCGTGTTGACTGTCGAAGACGTGGAAGATTTGTGGATTATTGGCCTATTGGTAGCAGCTGCTCTGTTTTTTGGCGTCGGCGGAGCTGTCTGTTACCTGAAGCTGAGGAGAGCTTCGGCGGCTATCAGCGCGCTGGCGAAACTCCCTGATCAGCAAGATTCTCTGATCCGAGCCGTGAGCTCCTCATCCCAGCTGTTGTATGAGCTCAATCGCACGTTGGGAGCGGCGGACTGCCGCGGACCTGCTGGGCGCTTTGGAACTCGTTTGCAGCCGCCCGGGCTCCATCAGGGCACGGATGGGGGTTCATAGAATCGGAACCTCATATGATTTGGAATTTTGGCCCTGAAACAGCGTCTGGACTTGGAAGGCTGCAGTGAAAAAGAACATTGTGGTCTGAATTGGAACAAACAAAGAGACTATCTAATCTGGTTTCTGCACATGTCCTTGAAAAGAGGCCTGTTTGGAAACTTTTCTCCTGGAGCGTAGAGCTGGAGTGTCACTGCTGACCTCACCCGCCCTCCCCCCCCCAGAGATCTCTGTGTGTGCCTCGGATAACGCCCAGCTGCACAACTGCTGAACTGTGTTCTATGAAGTTACTCGCAGACTCTATATCTCCTTGCATGTCGTCAAAACTGCAACAATGTCTCGTGTGGTTGTGCTTCTGCTGATAGAGTTTTTGGGACTTTATCATGGAGTGTCTTCAGGCAATCTTTGATAAATTCTTTTTTTGAATATCACAAATGATACCTATTGTGTTTTTCCTTTTTCCATATCTGTTTTGCTCTCATTCAGGATGGATGAGAGATGGCCGCGCTGACGAACATACATATGTTTTGAATATATATGTTTTGAATTGCTGCAGCTTAACATTCTCTACCCCTCCTCTGGATGACTGTGTTTACATGATCACGTTGTATTGGTTTACTGGTGCAATGTTAATTAAAAAAAAATCTCTTATCTCTTACATGAAGAGCTGTACAGCTGAAGTTGGACAGGAAGCCATAAGCGCATCTATGGAGTCTGTGGTGGTGGAACAGAGTTACCCCCGTCAAGGCATTGGTGTTATCCAGGTTAGTGCTCTGAAGTTGATCAAAGATTCCAGCACCAACCAGCCTTTTACACCAGACGAGATCCGCACAGCCCAGGAAGCAGATGAGGTCCTGTCAAGAGTGCTCTGGTACAAGTCACAGAGTAGAAGACCAAATAGGATTGAGGTGAAGTCTGAGGCTCCTGCAGTAGCTGCATTGCTCAGGCAGTGGTTGAAGCTTCACGTCGACCAAAATGGTATCCTGCGCCGCAAAACAGCCCACCGAGAGCAGTTATTGGTCCCTAAAGCCTATCGTCCCCTGGTTTTCAAAGAGCTCCATAAAGACATGGGCCACTTAGGGGTGGAAAGAACACTCGACCTGATCAGAGACAGGTTCTACTGGCCGCAGATGGCAAAAGAAGTTGAACACTTTGTTACTGAAGAATGTGAGTGTCTCAAGAAGAAGAAACCGAGTAAGCAGACCTGTGCTCCTCTGACCTCGATCCAGTCAACTTACCCATTCCAACTGGTCTCCATAGACTTCCTCCACCTGGAAAAGTGCAAGCATGGCTATGAATATATATTAGTTGTTATGGACCACTTCACGAGGTTCGCCCAAGCTTATCCGACAAAGAACAAAACAGCTAAAACTGTTGCTGACAAGCTCTTCAATGACTTTGCGCTGAAGTTTGGCTTCCCAACCAGACTACACCATGACATGGGTAAAGAATTCGACAACAAGCTCATGGCAAGGTTGAAAGAACTCTCAGGTGTCCAGGGTTCTCATACAACACCCTACCATCCACAAGGTAATGGACAGGTGGAAAGATTCAACCGTACCCTGTTGTCCATGTTACGAACCCTGGAGGACAAGGAGAAGGAGGATTGGAAAGAATCACTTGCTAAAGTTGTCCATGCGTACAACTGTACAAAGAGTGAGGCAACAGGCTACGCCCCATATTACCTCATCTTCGGACGTTCCCCACGCTTGCCCATCGACCTGCTCTTCAATCTGAGGGAAGATGAAACTCATATGGACTATGATGACTATGTTAGCTGCTGGAAAAAGAGAATGCAGGAGGCCTACACAGTAGCTTCTGAAACGGCTACGAAGGAAGCTGCTCGAGGAAAAACATACTATGACAGAAGAGTTAAAGGGAGAGATCTTCAGCCTGGTGACAGAGTTCTTCTCCGAAACCTCACTCCAAGAGGTGGACCTGCAAAGATCCAGTCTTATTGGGAGAACCAGGTCTACAAAGTGATGGAGAGGAAAACAGATGACAGCCCAGTGTATCGGATCTGTCCTGAAACTGGTCAAGGGAGAGACAAGGTGGTGCACAGGAATCTCCTACTACCCTGTGACTTCCTACCACTAGAAAAGCCACCAACACAGACTGTTAAGCCCCAAAAAGATGCTCCAACTGTTACAAAGAAAAGGCTGAGACGTCCATGTGCACAGCAGCATCCAGGAAATGGTGACACATCAGATGATGAGGACAGTAGCACATACCAGTGGTACCTCAGGAAGACTCCAGGGAGACATTGGCAGACTCCGCTCAACCCCTTGGCAGCGCCGTTCCAGCCTGAACCAAGTCTTCATGTTCAAGAAGAGGATGTGCCACTACAGAGCGAAGAGGATGTGCCACTACAGAGCGAAGAGGATGTGCCACTACAGAGCGAAGAGGATGTGCCACTACAGAGCGAAGAGGAACACTCTGACATTGACTTTGGAAGGTCAGAGAGCGGTGAGGCAGTGATTGACATTTCAGCTGCCAACAAAGGTGAGACTGACTCTGTGAGAAAGCGACCCCATAGACAAAGTAAAAAACCACTTATATTGAGTTATGACACTTTAGGTCAGCCTACCTTGGTTCAGAGGGACTGCAAGGTGACTAAGACTCAGGTTATTGAGAGTAATACCTTCTGGAGACCATGGGCTGTGGGACTGTGTTAATGCTAAGTTTTAATGTACAGTAATATGTAATCAGAAATGTCAGGAGACATTTAATTTTGTGGGGGAGAGTGTGGCACTATGAAAGAGAACAAGGCATGAAAATAGTAGCCCCCCATTTTATTTGTTTGCTAAAGATTACTGACAGACAGAAACTAGCGTTATTGCCTTGTAGTGTATGGGTATCGCCATCAGAGGGCGCTCAGTGCCTTATAGAACAGACGTTGACGCTCTGTTTAGGCAGAGGCAGAGCCATATATAGAGAGAGTTCCGACACTCTTTGATGTCGCCGACAGGCGGTCAATCGTTCCAAACAACGGCTATGGAAACCTTGTGGAGCTGCGCCCTCTGGCGGCGACGGAGCGCTACTGCAGGTAGCTTCAGACTTTAACCAGAGCCATGGAACAAATCGCCCCCTCCATGACCCACGTGACTTCCGCATTCCATTCTTACAATGGAACTCTATGGGAGTGTCGCAACTCTCACTTTATATGGCTCTGGGCAGAGGAAATCAGCCGTTGCTAGGAAACCAGCTTACAGCAGATATTAGGAGCAGTTGTAACCATTGTGCTTTTCTGTTCACAGTTAAAAACTAAATAAATATGCTACACCAGAAGTGACCAGGCCCATCATTTTCAACGGTGTAACACCTGCCTGGACCGAACTGTGAGTGGTGTGGGTTGTTATGTATCCTGAGGAAGCTGCCCATGCTGACACCTACAGTTTTTTGTGTTGACTGCAGTCATGTTTTAGTTGGTTAATTAGTCTGATTATGATCAGGCTTGTGTGTTCAGTCAGAAGGACCTGAGTGACACGCCTATATATGCTTCACAGTGAGAGTACTTGGATGCGGAGTGTTGTGAGCTCAGAGTTTGGTTGCTTTGTGCTGAGCTGTTTGGGTACTGTTTGGGTACTGTGGGGTGTTCTCCGCCCGCCCCTGTCAGGAAGGTTGATCTTCTTTTTAGAAGATTGTTGGTGAGTAGCTGATTGCTCATGTTTGGTCCTGACTGTTAGATGCACTTAGAAAGTGTCTGTTCATTTGTGCTTGTGAAGTTTGACTGCGCTTGACGCACTTAGGAGTAGTTGCTCATTCTTGACTTTGTTGTGCTTGGTGCACTTGGTGGCTGTAGGCTGCATTGGTAACTTTTGGATCCTGCTCAGAAGAGGGAGGCTGACCTGTGAGGTTTGGTTAGCTTTGTTTAACCAGGAGGTTGTGTGGCTGGCAGAGAGGCGACCAGCCGTTTGGAGTTTTTGTTTTGTTTGCCTAATGACAGAGTGAGATCGGTAGCTCAGTTCTCGGTTTTCTTTTACCCCTAGAGTCCCCCTTTGGTTAGGTAGTCCGTCACCAGACAGGCTTCGACGGCCCTGTTTTTATGGGTTGGCCCTGCGCTGGTGACGTTATGTTGTTTTTGGCTGACTCACTCTGTCCACCATTCGTTTGAACTTTTGTCTGTTTTTTGCTTTTTCCTTGACCCTGTGCCAGAAGACGGTGCACTCCGCACCTGGAGGGAGGAGTCGGGCAGTTTTTCAATAAAGCTTTTTAATTTACCTTCTGCCTTCTTGTGTCTTGTGTCCCTTTAATGTGTTCGGCCTGAGCCAGCCGTAACAGGGTCTCAAGTGTTTGTGGGGCTCTGGTGGATTTTCAGCCAATAAATATCCTGCACAGATTTAACCCAGTCAGATGTCCAGGAGAGGAGCGCTGGACGATGTGTGGCCATTACTCAACAGCCCACATCAGAGAGAGAGAGAGAGAGGAGTTCAAATCTGTTCACCTCCAACTTCACTGATTGTAGAAGGTCCAGACGCAGGAATCACAATGATGGCTTGGAAGTTTTACATTTTAAATTCCCTATTAGGACAATCATTTTATAACTGCACATTTTTTATTCCATAAAAAACATTTGTGAATTTTCTACCAATAAAAACACATCTTACACAATCTTATGCAGTATTTTGGATATTTCAGGAATGCTTAAAAATAGTTCTTTAATTGAGCTTTGCCCTTTTTAATTTTATTTTAGGTCTATGACTTTATGCATTTTTACTTGTCAGTCTAGGTCCCTCAACTTTTGAGCTGTTAATACTGCCAGGCACATGTTAGCTGACATGTTTTACATCAAACTGGAAACAGTGGGAGCACTGGTCAGCATGGCTCAAAGGCAGCACATATCTTTGACAAATGCGCCATCTGCTGCTCTGGCTTTACCAGTAACACAAGACCATTTATCATACTTTTCTCAGAACATTCCTTTAATTTTGTTAGCTTGATATCCTGAAAAATTAAAATTAAACACAACTGCTCCAGGACAATGAGAACATGTAGCATGCTCTACAATGTTTCTGGACATAAAGTGAGCTCTACCTGGATTATTGAGCAGCAAGCTTCACAATTTGAGAACAAAAATGTTCAAAACATAAAAACTGTTATATTTTAGGATATTTATAAAGTGATCCTTCACTTAGCGTTTATTTGAACCTCTGACTGAGGAAAAAAATACAGCCGTTCAACTTAATTTCTGGCAGTTTAGTGAGTTGGATGACGAGTTCTCTATAATTTATTTTTCTATTTTTAAGGGTGCAACAAGGAGTTTAGAGTTATGAAAGAATCATTAAAATTCACATAGTTACATATAATTTTATGTTAGATTTCATTATTTTTATTTGTGAATAAAAGCTTTTGAATATAATTATTTTTATGAATTAATTTAAAAAAAATAATCTTTAAGAAAGCAGGTACAGTATATTGTTGTGTTTGTGTGCATGTGGAAGCCATTTTTCCTCACAGTTTCGGCTGAGATAAACCTTCATGCTCTGAACAAGTCAAACATGACTTCGACAAAGAAAAAAAGGTTAGTGCCATTTTTTTTTTCATTCAACCTTTATTTATACATGTTAGTCTCACTGAGACACAAGGACTCGTTTACAAGAGACCTGTTTTAGACAAACCACAGATAAGGAACACAACAATAAACAGCCAAAATGCATAAATGAGGTAAAAAAAATAAAAAAACAGGAATATGTCTGCATTGATTTTTGCATGATTTTCCTGATTTTTACATTCTACCTCGTTTCATAATGTTTTTTGTTTTATACCACTACCGTATTTTCCAGCCAATAAGTCACACCGCCCTATAAGTCGCATTGTCCAATTATGTCCAATAAATTGGAAAAATCCATAAATATGTCGCTTCGCCCTATAAGTTGCATCTATTATGCGTCACCGCATATAAGTGCACGTAATTGTCAAATCAGCTGGATTTAAAAAGCAGTTTCGCTACGTGCACGTGGGACCGCAGCATTTTCTTTCAAATTTAGCTAAATAAACACTTAAAAATATATATTTGTTGGCTGACATTATAGCAAAAATGTTTCTGAGCTTAACCAGTCACGCGCGCTGCAAAAATTAATTATAAATAAATCGAATTTTAGCTCAAACATCTCCTACAGCTAATAGGATGTAAATATCCATCCAGTATTTCTTTAAGTTTCATCAAAATCTGTCCAGTGGTTCTTGAGCTATTTTACATTGCTAACAGTAAAACACTGAGCTAACAGTAGTTCAGACCTCCAGAGCAGGAGGCCGTGCTGCGACAGAGTGAGTCAGACCAGAGGAGGTTTCCTTCGGACACATGAGCTGGGAACGGTCGGTGGACCCTAGTGGCCGAAACTGGTACTGCCTGCGCCTAGTGGCCGAAAGTGGTACTGCGCCATTTTTTTCTTCCAAAATGAAAAACGGTCATATCTCAGCCAAAAATTGGTCTAAAAATATGGGGGAAAAAATCCATAAATATGTTGCTTCGCCCCATAAGTCGCAGGGCATGCAAATTAGGCAAAAAGGTGTGACTTAAATGATGGAAAATACGTTACTTTTATTTACTTTTTACTTTATATGAATGAAAATATAAAATAAAAAATAAATAAAAGTAGTGATATAAAACAAAATAAAATCAAGCCACGTTATGAAACTAGGTAAAATACTAAAAACAAGAACATGTATCCATCCATCCATCCATTGTCTTCCGCTTATCCGGGGTCGGGTCGCGGGGGTAGCAGCCTAAGTAGGGAGGCCCAGACTTCCCTCTCCCCAGCCACTTGGAGCAGCTCCTCTGGGGGAATCCCAAGGCGTTCCCAGGCCAGCCGAGAAACATAGTCCCTCCAGCGTGTCCTGGGTCTTCCTCTGGGTCTCCTCCTGGTGGGACATGCCCGGAACACCTCACCAGGGAGGCGTCCAGGAGGCATCCTAACCAGATGCCCGAGCCACCTCACCTTAGGCCACCCTAAGAACATGTTCATGTTAGACTGAATTATTATTCTTATTACAGTATGTAACCACTGTTCACGTTTACCCTATGAACAGCGCCCAGTTTCTCTGACCTACACTCTATGAAATACTTCACAATATGAAATAAGTGTGTTATTTGGTGACAGCCTATGCTGTAAATAGAGTGTGTAACTGAGCCCAATATCAAAACTAGATAAATCCAGCTAAAATCTAAATGACATGCAAATTTAACATTATACTAAATACGGAAGGAATAGGAAAAATAGTAAAGTTGAAAAAACATACCAGTTTAATAAACTGTACTGGTCAGTAGGGCAATGCACATTAGAGCACAGTTAAACATTTAGAACAGTTAGTGCAACCAAACTGTCTCAGAACTGTACAAAACAACCCCTCAAACAGAATAAATATAACAACAACAACAAATCAGCAAACAAGGTTGAATGAATTAACCACACTTTTCAGTCTCAAAACTTCAGCAGGCAAGGCTGAGTGAATTAACCACACTTTTCAGTCTCTTGACTTAACAAAGCAGTCAGTTAGCTCTAAAACGTTGCAGGCCTGAAGGGACTCCGTGAGCTATCATCCTCAGAATAGCAGTTCCAGAGATGGCGGCTCCCAGAACAACAGCGAGGAATGGGTTACTCACCCCCACCATGGATTACCAGTTTGGAACTAACGGCAATGAAACTGCTCCAACTTCAGTCCAACGGTACTTTCCTGTTCACGAGCGTGGTTTGGGTCCGCAGCTCCACATCCAAGCAATACGCTGAACTTGGTCCGGTTCAGTGGCTCCAGAAAACAGACAAAAACGTCCAGGGAAAAGTTTTGTAGCTTCAATGTTAGCTAAAACAAAAAGTCCCAGCGGTATTGATCCAAACCTGTTCATCAACGGCTGCCCACCAACTCCTTCACACCTCCAACAACGCTTTTTTCCCCCCAGAGCATCACAGCCAATCAAATTGCTTAGACGCCCTCACCCCAGACCATACAGCCAATCAAATTGCTTAAACTTGATTTTGCCCTTGACAGACCAGCAGGATAGCAACAAGTGAAACGATGCATTTACTGGCAGTGGTAAATAACAGTTACTAACAAAAACGCTACATTTACTGGGTGTTTTAAGCCAATTGAAAATACTTGTACATACTATAATGTTAAGGACTTTTACAGTGTGTAAAACCTCCAATATGTGAGTGCAAAACATTAGCCAGATTAAGTAAAAGGCGATTATTACTGTTTAAAGTAAAAAGGCCTACAATGCATTGCATGTAAGAACATGTTTAAGGTGTGTAGGAAAAAAGAGTTATACTGTATATATATAACCCAAGGGGTTACATCCTCCCCCTTCTAAAAGTCCAGATGCCCTCATCGGACTATCTACGCAGAACAATTCAATTTACCCTTGTTGGCTAAATTACTTGTCATAAAAACCCCAAGCTAAACTAGAGGAGGCACACACTGGACCACAGGGGCATGGCTCCTTCTTCCAATGGTGATTCTTACTCCACGGTGTACTATCACTAATGGCTCGTCGAAAGAATGTCCAGGCCTGTCATAACTGAGCCGAATGACTGGCTTAATCTCTCGTCGTGAATGATGATTATTAAGGGGCTCTGCAATGCTTTCAGACTGACTAGCCAAAAGGGTCGCTTCCCCAGCTAGACCTGTGGCCCCCACCGGGTCGTCAGGTAGCTGTCTAACCTCTGGTCCCTTCGCAGCCTCTGAGGCTGTGACAGCACTCATAGGTTCTGTCGGACAAGCACTATTTGAAGGTGTTGTGGGGTCTGTAGTGACATGAGACTCTGGTCGGTTGACGTGGTCTGCCAGTAGATCTAGTGCTTGGGAAACCGACTCTCTCTGAGCAGTGGATAGGTACCACAAATCGTCTTCCTCCGCATCAGACAGAAGCTCCTTGTCCGTTCCGTGCATTGCACTGTCATCATGCATGTTTGTCTGGATTTTTGTTGAGGACCTTGTTTCAGATCGGTGGTATTCTGGTTTCTCTTCATGATCATCAGGAAACCGAACCAGGTGTCCAATAGGTAGGAGATTATCACGATGCAGAGTTTTGACAACGACTCTACCTTTTTCCGACTTTACCTTGTAAACCGGCAAGCTTGGCAGTTTTTCCATCACTATATAAGGGCTTGAGTTCCACTTATCTCCCAGTTTATTCTTGCCAGGTACACCTGTCATTCGAATGAGTACTCTGTCTCCAGGTTCTAGAACTTGATTTCTTACTCTAGTGTCATAGTATCTTTTGTTGCGCTGGTGGCTCTTGTCTGCAACTTCTTGTGCCAATTGGTAAGCCTGTTGCAACTCTGCTTTTAGCTTTTCAACATACTGAAGGTAACTTTGGTGATCTTTGCCATCTGGAGATGTCCCAAAACATATGTCAACTGGCAGACGAGCCTCACGACCAAACATGAGGTAGTATGGTGAATAACTGGTAGAGTCATTTTTCGTACAATTGTAAGCGTGAACCAGCAAACTGATATGTTGACTCCACCTTTGTTTTTGAGAGGGATTGAGCGTGCCCAGCATAGATAGGAGGGTGCGGTTAAAACGTTCCGGTTGTGGGTCACCCTGGGGATGATAAGGAGTCGTCCTTGACTTCTTTATGCCCAACATTTGCAGCAGCTCTTTGATTAATCGGCTCTCAAAATCACGTCCCTGATCAGAGTGAATCCTCGCAGGCAGTCCGTAGTGAATAAAGAACTTGTCAACCAAAATCTTGGCAACGGTTGAGGCTTTTTGATCTTTGCTGACATAGGCCTGGGCGTAACGGGTAAAATGGTCTGTAACCACGAGGACATTGGCCACTCCCTTCACATCAGGCTCAATAGATAAAAAATCTATGCAGACCAGGTCGAGAGGGCCACTGCTAGTGATTTGATTTAGTGGTGCAGCCCGTTGGGGTAGGGTTTTGCGGGCAACACACCTGCCACAATTCTTGATGTAGTCGGTAACATCGGAGACCATCTTGGGCCAGAAAAACCTGTCTCTCAATAGCTCAACGATGCGATCTATTCCAAGGTGCCCAGAATCATCATGAAGCGCCCTGAGTACTTGTGGTCGGAATTGACTTGGGAGAACGAGTTGTAAGTTCTGGCGGCCATCAGGTCTGGAAACTTTCCGGTGCAACAGTCCATCTTTCATCAGGAGTTTTGAACTTTCCCTTTGTAGAAGCAATAACTCAGGATGTCCGTTGGAGGGCCAGACCCCAACTTGAACTGCTTTCTTGGCACGACCAATCACAGGATCTAGGTCTTGTGCTTTGGCCAGATCTACTTTGCTTAGTCTCTCCAAAGGACTTAACTGCAGGTGAGTAAAACAAGCATATGCATCAGGAATAGCACTCGGCTTGGCCCCTAGTTGATCGATAAGTCGCTCTGAGTGCTCGGAGGACTGAGTTCTGTCCACAGGGTGGAAAAGAGCTTTAACTCCAGCGGGGGATATTATTCTCCAACTGTGGTCATCATCAATTGCATGTCTGGACAACCAATCAGCATCCACATTATCTCGGCCAGGTTTGTATTGGATGTCAAAATCGTAAGTGGTGAGGGCGGCTAGCCACCTATGACCCGTTGCGTTCAACTTGGCGGTTGTAAGTATGTAAGTGAGGGGGTTATTGTCCGTCCTCACTGTAAAACGAGCCCCATAAAGATAATCATGAAACTTGTCCACGACTGCCCACTTCAATGCCAAGAATTCTAATTGGTGAACAGGGTAGTTTCTCTCTGACTGGCTCAGCTTGCGACTAGCAAATGCAACAGGACGTAAGCCATCAGAATGTTCCTGATTAAGGACCGCTCCAAGCCCATCAAGGCTGGCATCGACATGAAGGACGTACGGCTTTGAAGGGTCTGCAAAGGCCAAGACGGGGGCGTGAGTGAGACACTGGACAATTTTTTGAAATGCCTCAGTACATTCGGGCGTCCATCGCTCACCAAATGGCTGAGAGTGGTGGTAGTATGGTGTGACAAAGCCCTCATTCTTCTTTCGTTTCTTTTGTGTTGGTGGGTACCCCTTTGTAAGATCTGTGAGGGGCCGGACTATGGCAGAATAGTTGGCGATGAACTTGCGGTAATAACCGCAGAACCCTAAAAAGGACTGCAGTGATTTTAGGTTCATTGGAGGTTCCCAGTTCGCCACTGCCTTTATCTTGTCAGGGTCTGTTGAGACACCAGCAGCAGACACGATGTGACCAACGTATTTGACTTGGGGTTGACAAAATTGACACTTATCTATGGACAGTTTTAGACCTTGTTCTCTCAGGCGATCAAGCACTTTCAGAAGGCGCTCTTCATGCTCTTCTAGAGTACGACCAAACACAATAAGATCATCGAGGTAGACGAGACACTGGAGAAGATTCATGTCGCCTACTGCCTTCTCCATTAATCGCTGAAATGTCGCTGGGGCACCAGTGATCCCTTGAGGCATACGTTCAAATTGGTAGAAACCCAAGGGGCAAATGAACGCAGTCTTTTCTTTATCTTCTTCTGCCATCTCAATTTGGTAATAGCCACTGCGAAGGTCAAGCACAGAGAACCAGCGACTCCCCGTGAGGCAGGCCAAGGCATCGTCTATTCTCGGAAGTGTGTATTGGTCTGGTATGGTTCTGGAATTAAGTGTACGGTAATCAATGCACATTCGAATTTTGCCAGTTTTCTTTCTTGCGATGACAATTGGTGAAGCATATGGCGAACGAGATTCTTTAATTATGCCAGCTGCAAGAAGCTCCTGTAAGTGTCGTCGAACGTCATCAATGTCTGCGGGAGCCAAGCGTCTTACCCGTTCTCGAAATGGTCTGGCATCATTTAGTCGGATGTGGTGTTCAACCCCTTTTGCAAGTCCAACATCCCATTCGGTCAAAGAGAAAACTTCAGGTCGCTCAGCCAGCTTTTGTGATAGTCTGACTCTCCAGCTTTCAGGAATGGGGGATTCACCAAAATTGAATACTGCCGGATCAAGTCTTTGGTGGGGTACTTGGCTTGGCTGTATCTGGGTGACTATGTCAGCTTTATGAACATGAGCTATGACCGTGCCTTTAGGAAGGGACTTTGGTTTGGCTGTCTCATTTTTCAGGAACAGTGGGAATTGTTTTGTATCCATGTCCATAGACAAAAGCACACATGAAGGCATTAGTACCCCTGCAGGAAGGGATCTGGTTACAGGTGTCTCAATCACTAATATGCTGTCATCCAATGATTCAGAGCAGGACACTTTACACATGGCTGTAAGTCCAGAACCAGGGGGTATAGTAAGCGGCCCCGGTCCACTCCATTTCACAGAAGCTACAGCTCTGTTTGTAGTCACAGCTGACTTTTGGATGGGCTGTGCGCATATCCGCCTGGTTTGTGCCCTCTTGTTGCTCTTTGAAGCCATTTCAGGCTGTGGCTCATGAATGAAAGTTCGGGCATTGGTGCCAATGATGACTGGCTGTGGTTCAGGACCATTCGGCTCTGGACAGACTAAAGCCAAGACTGTCCGGGATCCACCTGTCACAATATCCTCGGGGAACTGTATTTGAGCAGCGATGAAACCTTTATAGGGATAACTGGTCTGGCCAAGGCCCCAGAGGTCTAGACTCGAAATGGGGTGTAATGGTAAGTAGGATAGGTGTTGGGTGTACCAGCCCTCAAATATAATGGAGACAGTGGAACCACTGTCCATTAAGGCATCACAAAGCTGACCTTCAATGATGATCTGGCCTACGGTTGGTTCCCCAATGAGACCTGTAGGAATCTGGCTGGAAGGGGAAAGATCAACTTGGCTCACAGTGACTTGGCCACCTTTTCTTTCTGGCTCTGAAGACCGTGGACTGGTTCCCTTTTGACTTTGTTGCAGTTTTTTCATTGACTGAATTAGTTTTCGGATGACCTTGGAAGAGTTTCCAGGACCGGTGCAATTGGTGGCGATGTGGCCATCTTCACCACAACGGTAGCAAAATACATCCTCACCCTCTCTGGCAAATTTTGTCGGTTCTCTAGCTTTACACCCCAAAGTCCTTTGATTTCTCCCTGGGGGTGTGGGAACCAGGAGTGGGGCAGCTTGTTGGCTGAATTGGTGTTGGAGGCTTAGAACTTGTTCTTTTAACACATGCATCTCAGAATTAGACTGTGCAGCCATGGCTTGTGGCACTCCTCCAATCAGATGAGAGAAATCTTGTCCTTTTACTGTTAGCTGCTGTACTTGGTTCTGAAGCTCTTTTATCTGATCCTTGAGGGCATCCAGTTCCGAGATCTTTGGCGTCTTTATGTCTGTTGCATCGACTTGTCGCACACAGGTAGTATGCCTCCTTAACTTTTTCTGATCCTCGTCTGCACGTACCTCACTTAGCAGTGCCATGAAGGATGGGGGATTGTGAAGTCTTTCTCTTAGTCGTAGCTGCAACAGCAT
>JBBPBX010032611.1:0-24549 GCA_038048925.1 Garcialebias charrua
ACAACACATAACTACAAATACACGAAAACAACACATAACTACAAATACACGAGAACAACACATAACTACAAATACACGAGAACAACACATAACTACAAATACACGAGAACAACACAGAACTACAAATACATGAGAACAACACATAACTACAAATACATGAGAACACAGAACTACAAATACATGAGAACAACACATAGAACTACAAATACACGAAAACAACACATAACTACAAATACACGAGAACAACACAGAACTACAAATACACGAGAACAACACAGAACTACAAATACATGAGAACAACACATAACTACAAATACACTAGAACAACACAGAACTACAAATACATGAGAACAACACATAACTACAAATACATGAGAACAACACAGAACTACAAATACACGAAAACAACACATAACTACAAACACACGAGAACAACACAGAACTACAAATACATGAGAACAACACATAACTACAAATACACGAGAACACAGAACTACAAATACATGAGAACAACACAGAACTACAAATACACGAGAACAACACAGAACTAATAATAATAATAATAATGTGTTTGTCTGTCATCTGTGTATGTTTCCCATACACAGACGAAATTCGTCTCTGCATTTAACCCAACCACCCCAGGTGGTGCAGTGAGCAGCCAGAGGGCGCTCGGGGAGCTGGAGAATTAGGTGTGCACTCATAGACACCCCAAGGTGTGTAGTGGCCGGGACGCGAACCCGCGTCCTTCGGGTCCCAAGTCAAACGCCCTAACCATTACACCATCTTGGCTCCACAAATACACGAGAACACAGAACTACAAATACACGAGAACAACACAGAACTACAAATACACGAGAACATTATAAACACAGAAAACTTCAGTGTACAGTTCCTTGTTAGGACAAGAGGAACGTGCACCACATTCTGACCAGTCATCCAGTCAGACCACTTCAGGCTTTCAGGTTATTCTCTGATTAAAGGGACAGTCTGGTCATTTTTGACCTTATGACCTATGACGTCCATTAACGGAGACATGAAGAAAGAAGAAGTAGTTCTCCAAGTCTACTAAGACTAGAGTCCCTCAGAGGCAAACAGAACAAGTTTTACTCAGAACAGCTTGGACAGAATACTACATTAGTGTGTACAAGTACACATCAGTGTGCAGCTTGTTTGTGACTCAGCTGAACAACCATGTTTCCTCACAGATGTTGGCATCACTGGTTAAACTGTGTTGACCGTCTCATGAATGGAACCAGTTTAAAAAGCCATAGTGATCAGCTCGGGTTTGAAAACCTGAATGAAAAGAATCAACAAGGTGTTCACCTCCTCAGACATCTCCAGCAGAGCTTTGTTGCTGCTCTCCCACCTCATGCGATACATGGCCGTCTCCTTCTCCAGCTTCTTGATCTTCTTAGTCATCTGCGAGCGTAGAGGAAACACTCCCGTTAGAGGCGGCACCGCCAGCGGAAACATGGCCGCTCTGCAGTCACCTCACCTTCTCCATCTCCTGTTTAAAGGTGGTGAAGACCTCGTTGCTCTTGGACAGCGTGCTCTGAAACTCCTCGAACTTCTCCGTGTACAGCGACAGCTGGAAAAAGGAGCACAGCAGAGGTCAGGTGCGGCTCTGCAGCGCAGCAGCAGCAGCGTGTCGAGGCTTCGAACGGAGTGAACCTGCTGCTTCAGGTGAACCTCCTGCTGCTTCATGAGGTCGCACATCCTCTGAGACTCCACGGCTTCTTTCAGCAGCTGCAGGGAAACACAAGCTACAGTCAAATCACTCCGTCGAGGAACAGTTTGTGGTTGCTAAACTCTGGCGGCCATTAGGCCTGTCACAAAAACACATTTTGATGGGCGATTAATTGTCTAAAAAAAATTATTGTGATAAACGATAATACTGTTTAAAATTTGACAATAATTGGTAGTATTGTCAAATTAATAAGAAATGTTGGTTAATTTTTGTGTATAGTAACTTTTTTGACCACTGGATGGCAGTATAAGACTGTTTGAACCAAAGGATGGATAGTGAGGGAGCGAGCAGCGTGTCTCTACGAAAACTAGGAGGGAGGCCCCTTGACGTGACATGGGCTGTCTCCATAGTTGCCAAGTCTGTTTATTCTAAGCGACTTTGGGCTTTTTCTTCTTCTAAAATTCCTTGCAAATCTTGTGAGTCACAGTTTTTTGGGCTTGTTTTGAACGTGAAGTTGTTCATTGGGGCTTGACTTTCTTTCAGAGTGAAACTACGGTAGTTGATTATCTCCAGCTCCGTACAATAAAGCAAAAGATGAGTGGTAGTAGGTAGTTTGTCCCTTCCACGCCCCCGTTTCCTGTTTATCACTCCCGCCCAAGTTGGTAAGGCAACAGGCACACACATAGACAAATACAAATACGCCTGTGGGTGCACACCCTAAACACTCGTACTGTGGCCGACCACTAAAATGTTAATTTTTTTATCAGAGCTTAAAACTTATTTATTCAAAGTGTTTGGCATAATTTTGCTGTAGTTTATGTGTAATGCCATAAGAAACGTATGTTTAAAAACAGCCTCTGTTTTACACAACGTGGTGGGTTGCCAGTTGGGCTTGTTTTGATGGAGCTGGTTGCTTGTTTCTATCGAGAGATCTGGCAACACTGGCTGTCTCTCGTTCTTTGTTTTCAGTTCTCAAAATGGCGGACGCTCGGTGTGGTTTGAGCTCTTTAGCATTTGTCACACAAAGCTTTTAATAAATAAAAAAAATCAGTAAACAAGTTCTCAGCTGTCTAAAAAAGTTCAGTCTGGTCCTCTGGACATTCAAAAAACAAAACAAATTGTAGAAACGTTTCGTCTTTCATCCGAAAGACTTCCTCAGTCTGAGATGCTGTACTCAGCTCAGTCTTATAAATGTCCAGAGGACCAGACTTCACTTTTTTACATTTTTCTACCTGGACAGGGTATATGCAGGAATAATGACGTTAATTTCAATACCTTTTCAAGACTTTTTCAAGACCTTCCAAAATAAATTCAAGACCTTATCGTCACTTTACAAAACTGCTGTTGTTTTCAATTAAATCTGTGAATCTCAAACCTACAACAGAACTGACAGACAGTGGAAAGAAAAAAGTTCAAAAGAAAAAAACTGAACCACGACTAGGTTTAAGAAAATATAGCTTAGGTTACAACAAGACTCGTAGCTATTATTTTAAAGTAACTTGGTTGAACAATGGCAAATGAGAAATAAACACAGTAATCATTACATGTGCCTCAGTGCAGTTGCTTTGCATTCCAGACACTCTTCAGTTTGCACCAGCTCACTGAGTTTTTCTTTACGTCTCCTTCTCAAGACATTGGACTTGGTGATCAGTTAAAGAACCCGACTTTCCCTCTGCTTGCTCTGCCAACTGATCTACATCTTTTTGCAGAGAATCACACACCTCTTGTAGAACTTTTCTCTCTTTTTTTAGCTCTTCTAACTCGGCTTCAGCGTTTATGCCCATTGAGGCTTTGCTCATCTTTTTTTTTTACAAAATGTACAACAAGCCTCGCGGTTATTCTCGGCGACAGGCCTAAGCCATTCTTGAAAATCAGGCATCTCCAACCAGGAGTCCGAAAACTTAAATTTACCATTGTTCTCACGGTCTCGCGGTAACTTACTTGAACACACAGACTCAACTTGGAGATAAAGCAGCCGCGCATGCGCACAAGATAGGCCACAGCCGTGAAGGCTGCCTGTTGTAACCTGACACTCTAAATTTGTGCGAAGCGGTTTCCGAATCCTCCGCGGTGAGGAAAACAAATATTAGTCATACATACTTTTTGCTGTCAAATTATTTAAAGCTAGAATAACAGCAAAAAAAATAATACCTCATCAAATAGCTTTCAAGACTTTTTAATACTTTTCAAGACCCTTAATTTTCCCAAAATTGATTTATCAACTTTTAATAACTTTCAAGACCCCGCGGACACCCTGCTGGATTATTGAGCATGCAGCAGGATTAAAGTTCTCAGCTTCTTGTTGCAGAGAACAACTTTTTACATGAAGGCACATGAATTTTGGAGCTTCGACAAGACAGAGGTTTTTTTTTCAGAGGTCGGCCTGTTAGCTTGGCTCATGGCGTAGCTGCTTTTAATGACCCAAAAACGTGATGTTGGATCATTAAAACAGATTTTAAAGAGAAAGGGAGGGGTCAGTGAAGAGCACTGGAGTCGAGCCTGTTGTCATCCAGTGTCTTCAGGAGAAAGAGACACGAAGAAACGAAGTTGATAAAT
Source organism: Garcialebias charrua (assembly GCA_038048925.1). Taxonomy (NCBI): domain Eukaryota; kingdom Metazoa; phylum Chordata; class Actinopteri; order Cyprinodontiformes; family Rivulidae; genus Garcialebias; species Garcialebias charrua. The sequence goes on from JBBPBX010032611.1 coordinate 4,244, forward strand.
GAAAATGAGGTAGATAATTTTCATTCTTCATGTGATTAATTGATTTATTGTTCATCGCAACAGGCCTAGCGGACATCTTGGATACGGTTGGCTCCATCACTACTGTGGAAGCTTCAGACAGATCAGCAACAACATCACATCATGTTGCTGCTGATCTTTCTCGTGTTGCTGTGTTCATTCTTGCTCATTTGCTCACACAGACTCATGTTCGTGCTGCTGTTTGACGTAATGTTTTTGATATTAGTGCTTAGTGTTTTTAGTTGATGTTTTTCTTAGTTCATATCTTAGATGTTATTACTGTTTTTCTTTTACATTTTATTGTTGGATGTAACTGGGACCCTGTGTACATAATTTTGTTCCATCACATGTACCACATGTGGTGCGAATGACAATAAAGATTCTCTGGCTCTGACTTCATTTGAACCAGTGGCTCAGATTCATCCTGAAGACACACATCTGGTGTTCTTGTGTGTGTGTGTGTGGAGCTCCAGGACAGAGCGTGTCCACGAGGAGGTCTTTGAAGGCGTTCTGGGAGAACTCACAAAGTCTTTTTCTCGGTCGTGGCGCTCCTCGGACTCCTTCAGCAGCTCCTGCGCCTGGTGCAGCTTGGCGTCCACCAGCTGCTGCTGCAGGTCTTTGTGCTTCACCACTTTGTCTATGTGCTGCCCAGACACACACACACGTCAACACCCGGCAGTGAAGAACACTAAACAAGTGAGGGACGGGAGGAGAAGCTCACCTCCTCCCGCAGCTTGTACTGCTCGTACAGCTTCTTGAGCTTCTCGCCCAGGTCTGCGTTCTCCTGCCGGAGGCTGGCGTTCCTTCGGTTGTGCTGCTCCATCTGAGCCTGGATGTCGTTCAGCGTCGACTGGAAGTGAGACGTCACCTCTTTCCTTTTCTCCTCCTCCAGACGAGTTCTCTGCACTCCTTCCTCCTGCACAGACAAGAACCATCAAGATGAACAATCGATGGTGAAATCTCCAGCAGCAGAAGGCCTCAGAGAGGAATCAGGACGCCGTGGTACCTTCAGGGTCCGGTTGTGTCTCTGCAGCTCCCTGCAGAGACTCTCCAGCTTGCTGCGGGCCAGGATGGCCTTGCTGTGTTCGTTCCTCAGGTTGTCCTTCTCCTGGACCAGCTGAGCCTGCTTCTTCTGCAGCACCTTCATCTGCTTCTGGGTGTTACGGTGCTCCTCCAGCTGAGCAGAGACAAAACGTTTAGCTCTCTGAAAACACCCCCGTCCTTTAAAAACCACCACTGCTGATGATTCAAGGTGGAAACTTATTAAAGCCCACCGGACCATCATGCTCCTGAAAGCACTCAAATGATGCTAAATGTCATTTAACTACAAACCAGAGTACAAAAAAGTTGGGACACTAAACAAATTGTGAATAAAAACTGAATGCAATGATGTGGAGATGGCAAATGTCAATATTTTATTCGTAACAGAACATCGATGACGATCAAAAGTTTAATCTGAGTAAATGTAACATTTTAAAGGAAAAATATGTTGATTCAAAATTTCACCGTGTCAACAAATCCCAAAAAAGTTGGGACAAGTAGCAATAAGTGGCTGGAAAAAGGAAATTGAGCAAATAACGAACAGCTGGAAGACCTATTAACACTAATTAGGTCAAGTGACAACATGACTGGGTATAAAAAGAGCTTAAAGTCCAACACCCACCATGTTTTCAAATTGCATCGCCATTAATATTTATTAGTTTATTTAAAAATAATACAGGAGCGTTTATTTATATTGTAGAGAAATAACGCTAAATGTGTTATTTCATGATTTATAGCAGATTTTAGCAGAAGCTCCAGGAAAAATCTGCCCCTCTCCATATATGGGCATTCACGTCACTAAAGTGACGCCTTGGAGTTACAGGCGAGCGAGGAAAAGAAAAAGCGAAGCATTTTTAAATATTCCCTAAAGCTGCCTGTTGATTAATCCTGCTGTCGCTCACTCATGTCTATCATATTCTGAGCGAGCATCCACGTAGACATACTAGTTTAATTCGTTTGATCGCGACAAATTCATTCATTTCCGCATCGGCTTTTTATTCTCTCCCCCCTTGACCAGACAGGTCGGGCAGCCGCGCAGCTGAGCTCTGCGCGCGTGCTCCCCGTGCTCCCCGCAACAAGGCTGACGAGAGCAAATACATACTGTACACTCGAGGGAGCAAATTACACCGGCACGAGGAACTTCAAAGGAACGAGGAACCAGAGACGCGCGCGGCTCGCTCCTCTGGGCAGAATGGGTGAGAGCAGCAACGGCCCGCAGTGGTGTTATAAAATAAATAATAAATAAAATCAGAGCGCTGGTCCATATGTACACACAAATGCACCAGGAAATATGCAGTTTTAACTCCCACTCTCTCTCATAAACCTCCATGGAAACTCACTCCTGCCTTCTGCCTTCTGGGTGGAGATGTAACAAAAGTCACATGACACTTCGGGACTCTTCGGCCAGGTTTCCGGATTCATTCGGGAGTGTTTTTTTTTTTTTTAACCCTCGCCTGGCCCAAATGCAAAAATGAAAATAGACATAATATTAAATTACAGTAATTGTCCTATATGGTGAATTGTTACTGTCATGGTGGGTGTTGTCCTTTAACCAGAGATGGGGTTGAAAACAAGTGGCTCTGCAGGAGCTGCTCACCAGGTCGGCGTACTTCTTACAGAGACCGGCGAGCTTCTCCTCCGGAGTGCTCAAAGTGTTGAGGGTCTGCATGAGGAGGGTGATCTCTTTCCCTGAAGAACCAGCAGAAGTGAACAAAAACACAAAACCAACAGGTTCTGTTAGAAACAACCCAGTTAAGGTGAATAACCAAACTCTACAAATGTAATAAAGATCTCAACTGATTATCAGTCATGTGTGGTTCTGCACAGAACATTGTTTGAGCCGTCCTTACCCAGACCCTTCACCTTCTTCTTCTCCTGAGTCTTCTTCTCTGCTCCGCTGGTGGCCTTCCCTTCCTCCTGCTTGTCGTCTTCCTTCTCGCTCGTCAGACCGTTGAGCGCCGGGCTGTGAGGCTGGCCGTTGACCTCGGAGATGGTTCCCCGGCAGTAGGTGCTGAGGATGTCCTCGAGCTGCCGGCTCAGCTCCTCGGCCACGTCACACTGAGGGGGAGCGGCGTCTGCAGCTGGAGACGGGAAACAAACGAGCTCAACCTTTCCAACACGACAACCACCGGTAAACTGTTGTTTTCAGTGTTCGATCTTTATATTCCACTGCTTTTACCTTTAGAGAACAATAAACAGGAAGTTATTTAGCCAACGTCTTATACCGAGAGGCTAACGTGAGTTTAAAGGAAGAGTCTGTCCATCTGCTGACGTGGATTTTAGGGTAAAAGTTTGAAATATCTCACTTGTAGTTCATTCGACAGGCTTCGTTTGAAGAAACAAGAGTTTATAACCTCAGGATTCATTTGGTTAGTTCAAACACAGCTGAGCCCAGAAGAAATCCTTGTCTAAAACTGCTTTAATCCAAAAGATTTCACTGCAAACATCAGTTTACAGAGCATCAGTTTCAAATGATCTGCTGTTTTGGCTGAAATAGAGGTAGTCCTCGACTTACGATGGTCTTGAGTTATGACGTTTCATGTTTATCTCCCATAAAAAATAAAATAAAAATTGAAAATTTATTTTGAAAAGCCGAGTTACGCAGTTTCCGGTTTTACGTATTACACGTAGCTGCGGTGGAATTCTGCCCTGTACGCTCTAAAAAGCTAAGTCTGGTCCTCTGGATATTCAAAAAACAAAACAATACTGTACTGTGAACCCTGTTTTACGTCGTAAATGGAACGGAATACGGCAGAGGGACCGAGCTGGACGGCGGTTTTACGTCGTAAACGCAATAGAGAATACGGAGGAGGGACGGACGGCTTCACCGCAGCATCCCAGTAGGAAATTAACTCTTTTTTTCCCTTTATTATGGCTCCTAAATGTATGTGTTTTTTGATAATTATGTAGGATACTGTGTTAGGATAGGCTAAGTGCTTGGTAAAATACAGTACTGTATGTATATGGTGCAGTATGTATGTACAGTATATTCCGACTTACGTCGAAATTCGGTTTACGACGCCGAGTAGGAGCGGATCTCCGTCGTAAGTCGAGGACTACCTGTATCTGCTGGAAATGATCCTTGGATGCACCAAACGAGCTACACGTCCCTGCAGCTGTTGCTCTCTGTGCTTAAAATAATAAACCTCCATGTAGATAAGAGCGTTAACAGCAGCCTGAAGGTTTGTGATTTACAACAACCACAGCGAATCTGTTGTAGAACAGCAACAATATGCTTTGGTTCATCAGTCCTGATGGATGAAAACAGGCAAGATGGCATTTGGTAGTAACTTCTAAACAAAACCCACTTCTATAAGGACAAACTTGTCTTTTACGTTATTTAGTGTTTTCACAGTTCACTTTGTCCACAGCTGAGCTACATCACATGCTGAACTTCAACCATCTCTTAAAACATTAAGTCAATAATAACATCCATGTTTCCTTGACCCTTGTTTGTGACAAAACAGTGGCAGCAAAGGTCAACGTTTGCAAGAGTAGTGAGACCAGCTAGGCTGTATGGTCTGCAGACAGAGACATGGACAAAAAGACAGGAACTGGAAGTGTCAGAAATGAAGATGTTGAGGTTCTCCTTAGGAGTGACAAGGATGGATAAGATCAGGAATGAGATCATCAGAGGTACAGCACATGTTGAACAACTGGGAGATAAAGTTAGAAAGACCAGACTGAGATGGTTTGGACATGTCCAGAGGAGGGACAGTGGGTATATTGGTAGAGAAGGATGTTAGAAATGCAGCTGCCAGGAAAAAGACAAAGAGGAGATATATGGATGCAGTTAGAGAGGACATGGAGGTAGTTGGAGTGAGGACAGAGTGAGATGGAGGAGGAGGACTCGGTGTGGAGATCTCTGAAGAGGGAAAAGTCAAAAGAACAAGGAGTAGAAACTCAAACCTTGTTTAAAAAAACAAAGTAAATAAATGTGATATTTAAAAGTCATCATGTTGGTCTGTTTATTAAAACATTAACACCACAATGCACAAAGTGCACGTGTGAAAGAAAACAACTGAAAAAGACTCATGCCTGGGCTCAGTTCTGTAACACTGACCGACTTCATGATGACTTCCATGATTATAAACATTTTTGTTTCATTTACTTTATCAGTCAAGACTGCTTTATAATCTAGCTGTTTGTTTGTTTTTTGGCTACTTTTCCTTTTGACTGTCCTTTTGGTTGCCATTTTATTTTAATAAAAAAAAAAAAACCGTTTGCCCCTTTTATGATTGTCTATTGTTGTCGTTATCCACTGTTGTCATCACTCTTTGGTAAAATAAATCCTGTCTCTCTTGTAAATGAGTCTCCGAGGCTCAATGGGATTAACCTGTCTAAATAAAGTTTGAATGAAACTAAAAGGATCAGACACTTTATAATGTTTGAATGTCCTATCTGATGCTGATCTCTCAGTGAAGAGAATAGAGTCTGATCCCAGAACAATGACAGTTGTTGTTGTCTACCTTCACTTTGTCCCTCGTGGGTTTGTGTTTGTGTGTCCTGTGGTCCGGCAGCTCCAGGTGGAGTTTCCTCAATGCCAGAGTCCTCCGCCTCCTGATTTTTCATGTCTCGCACTTCATGTAAACACAGGAAACTGAGTTTACACAGCAAGTTCGACAGAAAAGGTTTATTTTGCAAACGTCACCTTCTTATGACGCGTTGAAAAAAAATTATTGAAAAATTCAGCACTCCCCACAATTTACACATGAATTAGTAAGTTTAATACGAGCCATATAGACTCATAAATGTAACAAATTCCTACTCCTGCATTTCATTAGCTAGCCGCAGAGCTTTCAGTTTACCTTCAGGAACAGGCTAACGTCGTTAGCCGCAGATAAAACTAGCTTCTTGGACTAAATAAGCTTCAGCTCGTTAAAAACAAATGGCAGAAACGACTCAAACAGGAGAGAGCTTTAAGTACACAACTTGTCTTCGTCTACAGGTGTGTTTACCTTAGATTCCAGCAGGAAATAGCTTTAATGTGTTTGTGAAGCAGCAGGTTTCAAACGTGAGCCTGGAAAAACTGTAACTTCCGGTCATAGCTTGGATTTCTTCTTCTTCTACGTCTTCTTCGCCTCATTAGCGCTTTGTCGCCATCTAGTGGAGGAGTGACTTAACTGCAACAAGCTAAAGTTCCACTTCCACTGATCCTTCCAACGACAAATTACAGCAAAAATACAATTTTGAAGAATATTAATACAGCTGCTGCAATAAGTTAAAAATACTTTAACTTTTTGTCTTGTTTCAGCTGCGCCCTTCGTCAGGGGTCGCCACAGTGAACTAACTCGCATGAATGCAACGTATTTATGTGCCAAGTTTGGCAATTATTTTTTACGCCGCATGGCCTTCTTGACGCATCCACCACTGAGCTACTCTGTGTGGAGCAGGGAGCTGCCATCTAGGGCACCTGGGGGCAGATGGTGGGGGCCAAGGGCATTGCTCATATAGGCCCAGATTGGGGCAAACAAAGGCGGAAGCAGTTGTGGGTGTTTCACTTTTCCCACCTACGTTTTGATGTAGTCAGTCTGGGGAATTGAACCAGCGGTCTTCCGATCACAAGCCCACCTTCTCTCTAACCACTTACCACACTCCGGTAAAATAAAACCTAGTAGAAATGCCTCTTTAATGTGTGGGTGGCACGGTGGATCAGTTGGTAAAGCTGCTGCCACTCAGTAAGAAAGTTGTCTGATTGAATCCCAGCTGGTGGCCTTTCTGGCTGGTGTGTGCATGTTCTCTCTGTGCATATGTGGGTTTTCTCCCGAGTACTCTGGTTTCCTCCCACAGACCAAAAACATGCATGTCAGACTGACTGGTAACTCTAAATTATTCCTAGGTGAGAGCGAGAGAGTGAATGTCTATATGTCCCTGTGATGGACTGGAGACCTGTCCAGGGTGTCCCCCGCTTCTCGCACAGTGACTGCTGGACACTGGTGACCAGAAAAGGAAGAAGCAGGTAAAAAGATAATGGATGGATGGTCTTTGCCTCAGTTTTAATGTATAAACTGTGTGAGAGTAGAGAGAACCAAGATTAGAGGAAGGTTTGAAGCTACCAGCAGCTCATTTGGATCACCAACACACCTGTATCTTTCACAGACAAAAATGCAGACTAGAAAGTAAGCCTCAAAGACACAGCCACTTAACCAGAAATTCCTGAACTGTAAGAAGCAGAAGTGCCTGGTGGATTTTAAATGTTGTCACGGGTTAACAGGATATGCTTGATACTTGTGGTTCCTACTGGCAGAGCTTTTGGTTTTCAGGCTCCTCTTGTGGAACCAACTTCCAGTTTCTGCCCGTGAGGAAGACACCTCGTCTACTTTTAAGATTAGGCTTTAGTCTTAAAGACCGTGTAAAGTGAAATTAAATGTGTGTTTTGAGTTTGTCACACGGCATAAATATGTGTTATTAATCACCCATATAAATCTGACTGATTAAAAACATTGTTTACCTTATAAAATTAAGTCTCAAAAATAATGAAAAATCATAATTGTGCCCTGGTCAGCGCGTGGGCGTGGTTTCAGCGCAGTACTGCCCCCGTGTCCTGCCCCCTGAAGATGTTCGCGAAGGCTGGCAGCCTAAGGAGTTCTCCAGCCCTACTCATTTGAACCTCCAGATAAAAATATAGGAAACCAAAGAGGTCAGTGAAAAGCAATTGTCAGCAAAATATTCGTCAAACTTTTTATTTTCTTAGAATGTGAGCACACAATGTGAAATCACACAGATACATAACAGCAGCTGTGCGCGGGGGACATGAGGTCCACTCTGTGTGTGCTCTGGGGACGGTGTGTCCACTCTGTGTGTCAGTGGCTGCGCACGGGGAACGTGAGGTCCACTTAGTGTGTCAGTGTCTCTCAGAAGCCAAGATGGTAAGAGGATCACCAATTCAACCATTGTTGCACAGAAAGATAGTGCAGCAATATCAGAATGGTGTTACCCAGCGTAAAATAGGAAAGACTTTTAAGTTATCATCATCAACCGTGCATAACATCAAAAGATTCAGAGAATCTGGAACAATCACTGTGCGTAAGGGTCAAGGCCGTAAAACTCTACTGGATGCTCGTGATCTCCGGGCCCTTAAACGTCACTGCACCTCAAACAGGAATGCCACTGTCAAGGAAATAACAGAATGGGCTCAGGAATACTTCCAGAAAGCATTGTCAGTGAACACAATCCACCGTGCCATCCACCGTTGCCAGCTGAAACTCTACAGTGCAAAGAGGAAGCATTTCTAAGCAAGCTCCACAAGCTCAGACGTTTGCACTGGGTCAGGGGTCATTAAAATAGAGTGTGACATAGATCCGTGACTGTTTACACGGATACTGTGTGGGGGAAACGTAACTTTTGGGCATGTTAATTAGTTTAAAAGTTTTGCGTTGACACGGATCTGACATGGATCTGCTCGAATCTCCCCCCTCCCTCATGTCCCCCCGCTTACACCCACTGCGCATGCGTCCTGCTGAACCTTCACCCACTGCGCATGTGTGCTGCGTCACTCTGCTGGGAGTCTGCTAGTTTCTTTTGTGCTAAAAGCTGAGCTAACAACAACAAGTTAAAGCTGGATTTTGGATAAGAGTCGACAGATTTGACACCAAGCGGCCGGGACCTCTTCATCTAACAAGCTGCACCACTTGGGCAGCACGGTGGCACAACTGGTAGAGCTGCTGCCTCTCAGCGAGAAGGTTGCCGGTTCAAATCCCGGTCCGGGGCCTTTCTGGGTGGAGTTTGCATGTTCTCCCCGTGCATGCGTGGGTTTCCTCCGGGTACTCCGGTTTCCTCCCACAGACCAAAAAACATGCATGTTAGGCTGATTGGTGACTCTAAATTGACCCTAGGTGTGAGTGAGAGAGTGGATGGTTGTTTGGTGTGAGTGAGACAAGTCCCTCTTGTAAATGAGTCCCCGTGACTCAACGAGGCTAGCCTGTATAAATAAAGGTTGAATGAATGAAAAGTTGCTGACTGTGGACCAGAACCGAGTCGATGAGGATGAAGTCTGATTTTACTCCGTGATAAACAGCTGACTTACAGCAGGTAAATCAACGTTCTTAATATAATGTTTGCTTGTGTTTACTTTGATCACACAACAACAGAGTTTTTATTTATTTATTTCTGCCAGGTGGAGAAGCTGTCGTTCCAAACAGGCAGACGGTTCGGCGGTTCTGATGGGTCCAGATGAACACACAGCAAGAGTCCAGTTCATTACAGTTCGGTTCACGTGTTTTTAATAGTGTTCAGTTTAATTCTCAGTGTTTGCGTTGTAAAATTTGTGCTGCTGAATAAATAAATAAATAAATAAATAAACCTGGTGTCTTCATTTTCACAGCACGTTACGCACTGTTTAAAAAATGTAACGAGTCCAGATAGATACTGTACAGTTCAGATAAATTTAAACATCTCCCACGCCAACATAAATACTGTTTATTATTGTTAAACTGTTATATTTTGCAACGTGACACGTGAAATGTCAGCCTGCCCCGCGCATGCGGGCTGCGCGCATGTGGTTGACACAAAAGATCAGCAGGAGATGTTTATATTATCAGCGGGGGTGCAGCGAAAAACTTCCACTTTGGGAGCAGGCTCAGAAAACTATCGGTGTCATCGAGGGGGGCCAGCGGTGTCGTGTAGGCGATAAGCAAAGTCGCAAAGAGAAAGTTGCGGTTACACTCAAAATACGCGCCGTGTAAACTGGCCCTAAGCTCTTTTTATACCCAACAATGTTGTCACTTGACCTAATTAGTGTTAATTGGTCTTCCAGCTGTTCGTTATATGCTCAATTTCCTTTTTCCAGCCACTTTTTGCTTCTTGTCCCAACTTTTTGGGTATTTGTTGACACTGTGAAAATTTGAATCACCATAGTTTTCTGTTAAAATGTTACATTTACTCAGATTATAGTTTTGATCCGTCATCGATGTTCTATTACGAATAAAATACTGTATTGACATTTGCCTTCTCCACATCATTGCATTCAGTTTTTATTCACAATTTGTTTAGTGTCCCAACTTTTTTGGAATCCGATTTGTACAAAATACCAGAGGTGAAGCCATTTTTGAGTAGATTTATGTTAATTACAGGTCTCTCTTGTAAATGAGTCCTCGAGGCTCAATGGGATTAACCTGCCTAAATAAAGGTTGAAGGAACTTAGCTCTGGCAGCCATCTTAAATCGTACTGACTCCAAAGTTGTAAAGTGACTTCCTGTTTCATTAAAATCCTTCCAGTCGTTCATGAGATAAACAAAAACTGGTAAAACATAGTTTGATCTTTTATCACATTCATATTTTTCCTCTCACAGAGATTAAACATTAGTAAACACTGTATGGAGGGTAGTGCTTTGTGTGTGGTGGTGATGCTGGTTACCAGGATATGACAAGCCCCGCCCCTCTCCCAATTGAAACAGGAAAAAAAAACTTCACACATTAAAGAGTTGAAACATAACTTTATTTTGTACAGTATTTCCTCTGAACAATTTTAATTCAGTACATTGTCTTTACACTTTAATAACGCAGTTTCCTGTATTTTTCTCCATGTTTATTATGTTTGTGTGTTCAGCTGAAGTGTATTTCGTGTCTCGTCACTCATTCATACCGTCGGTAAAGTCAAGTCGAGTCACAGTATAAACACGGGAAGCAAATGAGACGTCGTCAGGAAGGAAAAGGGAAAATAAATAGAAATGTGAGGAGCAGATAGAACACATTGGGTTAGTGAGGAAGGGTAAAGGAATTAAACCTTTGTAGCGTAGACTTTAAATGAGCCGAGCGTGGCTTTAGCTTTCGATAAAGACACAGACAGCGTCCAGGACGGAAGACGAGATCAATTTGAATGAACGTTTCATTACCCGCCCCCACCAAAAAAAAAATAATAATAATAAAAAAAAATATATATATATATATACACATGTATATATATATCGGTATATAGCTGATCAGGAAAAAGATCAAGAAAGGCAGAAAAGGCTTGAAAATTCACCCCCTCCGTTTTATTTTTTTAAACAAATTTATCCCGTGACAAGTTCTACGGAGGCTTTCTCCACTTCTTAGAAGTGATTCTCCAGCTCCCCGAGCGCCTTCTATGGCTGCTCACTGCACCGCCTGGTAGGTGGTTGGGTTAAATGCAGAGACGAATTTCGTCTGTGTATGGGAAACATACGCAGATGACAAGATTAGACAATTATTATTATTATTATTATTATTATTAGAATCGTATCTAAATCCCTGTCGATCAGAACATCACAACATACAAAGTTAAAATTATAATACTTTCTAATGTAAATCACTGCACTGGTTCTGAATCCCACATCTTTAATAAGCTTTGAAATACAAACCAACAAAAAAAGTCAAGTGGTCGCCTCTGGCAATGGACTGAGTCACTTTAGAGTCTGTGAAGCCGGGGCGGCTGTGGATAGTTGTTAAAGGTCCACTGACATGATTTTTCTACTATTCATAAAATTGCTCATAATATATATATTTTATCATTTAAATATGTTCCTTTTGCAAACAAAATGATAAATCACTTTAATTTTGCTTTAAAAGTGATTTTGAACTTCAAGCCGTGTTTAATCATGGGAAATCCGATTACACACGAACGCACCATCTGTGACGTAGTGTCCAGAGTGTGAGGCAGAGCTCTGGGCTTGTCACAGTGCGCGGTGTGAGCAGCTCCACATGAAGGTCAGTCTGATACAGCATCAGACCTAAATTAGATCCTGTTGTTTCTTGTTCCATCACCCAAACTATTTTCTGCTTCCCAAAATGAAGACAAATAGCTCAAATCTTCACATAGATTGATAAATTCATCGTGTTTTAAATTGTCCGCTATTAAAGAGACCAGAGCTCTGTGCCTCAATCTGCACACTACGTCACAGATGGTGCGTTCGTGTGTAATCGGATTTCCCATGATTAAACACGGCTTGAAGTTCAAAATCACTTTTAAAGCAAAATTAAAGTGATTGATCATTTTGTTTGCAAAAACGAACATATTTAAATGATAAAATATATATATTATGAGCAATTTTATGAATAGTAGAAAAATCATGTCAGTGGACCTTTAAACTCTTTAGTTTGAGGGGGAAAAATTATTTAAAATATGCAGCTTCTTTAAAATAAAATTAGAATGTAATCTGCTGAGAAGCATTAATCTCACGTGATCGTCATTAATATTTTCACATTTACAGTATGTGCCATGACTAAAAGAAAATGTTGGATATTTTGAAGTGAGCTTCACTGGTTATGCAAAACTTCTTCCTAGTTGTAGGAAGGACCTTCAGAGGAGCTCAGTTTGGAGCTGAAGGTTAGTCTGAACCAAAGTGGCCAGCTGCCGCCTTAAAACATCACATCTCAAAAGTTTCAAGGCAGTTCATGCAAACAGACGTTAGTTTCACATCACCATGGTATTCACACAGATATAAAGTTATCTACTATGTAAATAGCAGCGGCAGCTAGCTGTAGCACTTCCAGGACAGCCTGGATTTAATTCCAGCAGGAATTTTCCAGGAATAACGACGTCATTGCTTGGACAGGATATCAGCTCCTGGACTTCCAAACAAAGACTTTTTAAAACAACTTTCGTCTCAAAAGATTCAGAGTGAATCACGCAAACTATTATTTGAGCTTTTATATCACAGTCAATTTTTTGGAGGTAATTTTAGTCGCTTTATTTTGAAATTCCTGCCTCAAGCTGCATTGGAAGTGCCGTTGCACCCACTACTCATGCTCATAACCACATATTTCTGCGTAAATAACCGTGTCATTTTCAAATCTACTGCAGTGGTTCCCAACCCTGCTCCCTGAGGAACTCCATCCTGCATGTTTTAATTGTTCCCCTGGTCCAACACATCTGATTCAGTGATTTAATTACTTCATCGGTTTCTGCAGATGCCTGTTAAAAAAAACATCCATTCAAATCGGATGTGTCAAAGCAGGAAACAAAAAACAAACAAAAAAAACATGCAGGATGGTGTCCCTCAAGGACCAGTGTTGGGAACCACTGAGCTGGAAAAGTCTATGAAGTGTTCACATGAAGTGCTGTGACATTTAGATACTGAAGCCATTTTAAGACAACGGCAATCCACTTTGCTCTTTTCCGTGTTCCAACTAGCCGTAAACTGTTCAAAGATCCATCCACAGCAGGTAAGATACCAATTCTTTGTAATGTCTCTACTGAACACCACTTTAAAATAAGCAGAAAATCCATCTTTGTGCTGCTTCCTGTCAGCACATACAGGTGATCCCCGACTTACGAGCGAGTTCCGTTCGTTCGAGGTGCTCGTAACACGAAATCTCGCCGGAACATGAAACACGTGTCGCTCGTAAGTCCAGATTTTCGGTCATAAGTCGGAAAATTTATGCTAGCGCTACTACAAACACTCGTTTTTCAACACAAACATACATACAGGGAACCCTCGACTTACGAACGAGTTCCGGACCTAAGAACCGTTCGCAGGTCGATTTGCCATATCTCGGAACCCCAAACACGTGTCGTTCGTAAGTCCTGCTTTTCGTTCGTAAGTCGGAAATTGTATGCTAGCGCTACTACGAACACCCGTTTTTCAACACAAACGTACATAAACATGCACAGAACTTTGTTTACGAACGTTTACGAATGGTTAGCTAGCACACTTTCATCTAAAAACACATACCAGTGTTGTATTTCATGTACAACTGCTGTATTAAATGTACAATTGTACTGTTCGTAGGTCCGTTCGTAAGTCCGAGTTGCCGTAGGTCGAGGGCGCCGTAACTCGAGGGTTCCCTGTATTAGTTCATAAACATGCTCAGAACTTTGTTTACAAACTGTTAGCTAACACACTTTCATCTAAAAACACATACCAGTGCTGTATTTTCTGCATGTTCTGTACAACTTTACTGTTCGTTAGTCAGCTCATAAGTCCGGAACCTCGTATGTCGATGCGCTCGTAAGTCGGGGACCACCTGTACTTTCTTTTCTACCACGAGGGCTCGACCGCAGGCTCGGACGAGCTTCTCTACAGCGTGAAACCAAACAGTTGCAGCTTCGCTACGCACAGTGAAAACCACACAAGAGTCGAGGCAGGGAACATTTTATTACCAACGTAACTCAAAAGACCGTTTTTTTGTTTGTTTTTCTTTTCCCCATTATATTCACCGTCTCCTTCCCCCCACCGTGACAATTAGACACCGTCTTTTAGGTGTCCCATAAAGAATGCCACTTCCTCAAGAAACAGCGGCAAACAATGTAACTTTAAAGATAAGAAAAATAAAGCAGCAATGTTTCGCACAAAACATGTGCACATTCAAGTAAATAAAGATATAAAGAGATATTCTATAGGTCAAAGACAGAAACGTACGATCTTCGTCTTTGTTGGTCGGATTGGCACTTTAGTGAGCAGGAGTGCATTTTCACTCAACACATATTTTTCCTTGTTGACGAAATGCGGTTACCGTCTTTATTTCCGGCATTATTTGAAGGCCGAGCACAGAACTGGCCGTGAAATCCAAGACGTCAGTTCTAAATGCTGCTCTTTGTTAGGTAGAGGTAAATAGTTGTTAACGTTATATTTCATGGTTTGACCCGTCACGTCAGCCGGGAGCACACATGTTCTGTGGATAACACGCAAAGAGACATTTTCCATCAGATCATACCTTGAATTTCAATCAGAAACACTTTAAAACATTTACCGTATTCTTCAGACTATAAGGAGCACTTAAAATCCTTTAAACTTCTCAAAAATCGACAGTGAGTCTTATGTATTAATTCTGGTTGTGTTTACTGACCTGGAACTGATTTTATGCGTTACAACTGAACAGTGTTGAACGTTATTGTGAATGAAGTTAAACTCATCTGTTTTGTTTTTGCTTAATGCGCCTTATAGTCCGAAAAATATGGTATTCACTTGAAGGAATACCGTAGTTCGGCCTGGCTGAATGGGTTTCTGTGTCAGAAAGTTGATTACAAGCGCCAGTTTAAAGACAAATAGTTTAAGGACTGATGAGCTCATCGCTGATCTAAACGCACACCAAAGTAGCTCGTCTCCATCCAAAAATTAATCCAATGACAAAAACTCTACGACGGTTCATGAAATGCTTCCTGTAAACCATCACGCCGTCGTCAGTTTCTCAAAACACGAGTAATTCTGTATTTACAACAGTAAATATCAACGGCAGCAGCTAGCTGTAGCACTTGCCAGGCATCCAGGGGTCAGGACTGGTAGGAATTTACTAAAGTTTCTGCTAAAATGATGTGAAAGTAATAGCGATGGTTGAAGTGTGAAGACGGCAGCGGTCCACTTGTGTTCGCCGTCTTCACACTGGTCCGTTTCTCCTTAAACTTATTTCTCCATTAACTGTAGCCATTTAAGAAACTTTCTACACGCAAGATATTAGCATTTACACAGAAACCCACCTTTTCCTTTAACAGGTTAGTCTTCTGTAAGTCATGAACAACTAGTATAACCTGTAAACTCAATAGTTTTTCATTTGCTTCCACTTTAAAAAAGAATGTTCAGCCGGTTGTTGTTGCATTTAGTTTTGAGAAGTCCCTCCCATTTACTTCACGTTTAGTGTTTTCACAGTGATCCACAGAACGGGGTCCCAGCAGAGTCAGTGGACCTCTTCCTCACACAGCGCCTGTCAGTCAATCACAACCAGGACTCTACGTCACCCACAACGGGCCTCGCTCCGAGGCAAAGACGAGCCCTGGTCAAAGTTCAACCATCTAAAGTCCTGACGCTGAAACAAATAAAAGTTTCCACAATTTGCTTTAGAGTTCAAGCAACTTCCTCATGTCAATTAAAAAAAACAACGAGAGCAATATTTTAAGAAAACATACTTGAGAACTGCACATAAGAATGTTTACTCACTGAAAACTTCTTTCTGGAAACTAATATTTGCTTCAGGCCACTCATCTGTGGGAGGTGTGTGCACAGTGTCTGCTGGTGTTGTATGCAAGTGTGCGTAAAGAAACAAAATTCATCATTTAATGCAAATACATAATTCAAATATCCTCTGTTGTCGTCTACATCGTTGCGGTTTCTCCGAGCCTCTAACATCGGATGGTTTTTAAACCCACGAGGAAACACTGATGCAGATTTCCCATAAAGGGGCAGAGAAAAGGCTATTTACACAAACCGTCCCACGCCAAACCTTTAGCCGGTGTCCTTTACGTTCCTCAAAGACATTGTGATATTTAACCCTACCTCTAAAGAAAACACCAGAAATATTCACATCACCAGAAGCCACTGCATCGATGGGCCGTCGGCCATTTTGAACTCCAAACACGGTTTACAAGAAGCGTTCGTGTTTCGTTTGCCTCTTGCTGCCAGCTGCTGTGATTGTTCAGCGACACCCAGCGATTCTAGGACGGGCAGAACGCAAAACCACCTTCTAAACCCAACTGGGAGACCTAGCTGCCCAGCAGAAGCTAACTGGGCTTCCAGAGAAATCCAAACGTTAGAAATGTTGCTTATGAAACTTTACTTCACAAGACACGTCGCCTTACTCTAAAAGTGATCCAACAAATGCAGGGAAATATAAAAATAAAGTTTGGTTTGCTCCTGCAGCTGGCTGCGCTCCCCCAACACATGTCCCAAAACGCCTTGCTCAAGAGATCACTCCACAAATCAAACGCATTAATTTATACCACAGCAAAATACGACGGTTGGATGTCAAAAACTCTCCCACGATCAAAGTTTCTTTTTAGTAACTCAAAAAACAACAATGTCGTAGTTAGGACACCTCGTGTAGAGTCCTTCAGGCACTCCTCCTCCCCACTGAAACACCTTCAAGCGAGAGGAGCAGCCCTGAACTCACCATCAGCTCTTAGCAGAAAACCAAACACTTTTTAATCACAGAAAAAAAAAAAAAAAAAAACTGGAACAGGAGCAGATAAATAAGGAAATAATAAAATCAAACTATGTTGGATTGCACAAAAACCTGACCGACAAGAAGAACAGGTTTCACCACACGCTGCCCCGTTTACGGACTCCGCAGCGGGATTCAAAATGAATCCAGAAAACAGGAACGTCCCGTTGGAAAAGACGTGCAGTTTAAATCATCGACCAATAAATGGCAGCTGCTGCCAGAGACGGGATGTACGAGCGATCATCGTTTGTGAGCGTGAACTTCAGGCGGGGCAGACTCACTTTAAGTTGCATGATGATCACTTCCTCTGCTAGGCGTGTTAAGAGTTGGTGAGAAGTTAGTCCATTGGTTGAAATCGTGATAAATAAGAGCTTTTAGGCTTAAGAGGGCTTCAGTTTTCCTCCACAGGGCAGGGGTGTGCAGTGATTGGGTAAGAGGACACAGTGGCATGATTCAGACCTTCCACAGAATGGGGGAGTATGGGGGAGGTGTATGTGGTGAACGTTAGCAGATTTATAGCTGGAAGCCCTCCATGGGAGCCTCCTGCTGAGGAAAGAGGAACTGCTGGTTGGCCTGGTCCACCTGAGGAGCGAGGCTGCTGTCTTCCTCCTCCACCCCAAAGTAGCGCTCGATGAGGTCGAAGGCCTTCTGGTAGATCTCCTGGTTGTCGTGGCTCTGGAGGAACTCGATCTTGTCCAGGCCTAAACGGATAAACATTTCGTCTTTACCCTGATCACAGTGATAGACATAGTTTTGACAATTATAGACCGATCTCAGTGCTCCCCCAGTTTTCTAAAGTGCTTGAAAAATGGTTTGTCCAGAAATTGGATGGTTATATTGAAAAGAATAACTTATTGAGTGAGAGTCAATATGGCTTTAGAGCAAATAAATCTACATCCCTTGCATTATTAGAACTAAATGAAGAAATTACAGAAGCAATTGAAAGGAAACAATATACAGTGGGGATGTTTATTGATTTAAGAAAAGCCTTTGATACAATCGACCACACTTTATTGCTTTCCAAGTTGCAAGATTATGGGATAAGAGGGATAGTTCATAACTGGTTGAGTAGTTATTTGACTAACCGAAAACAATTTGTACAGCTAGGAAATGTAAAATCAGATCTTCAAAATATAAAATGTGGAGTCCCCCAAGGTTCAGTGCTAGGACCAAAGCTTTTTCTTTTGTATATCAATGACATTTGTGAAGTGTCTAAAAAGTTACAAATCATCCTGTTCGCAGATGATACAAATTTATTTTGTTCTGGGAATGACTTAAAACCCATTATAGAATGTATGACTTGTGAGATGTCTAAACTTAATGAATGGTTTAAATACAACAAATTATCAATAAACTGGAATAAAACAAAATTCATGATTTTTGGTAATAGAAAAATAGATGATTCTATTATAATGTCTGTAGATAATAATCAAGTTGAACGAGTACATGAAGTTAAATTTTTAGGGGTTGTTTTAGATCATAAACTTAACTGGAAATCTCATATAAAATACATAAAATTAAAACTATGCAAAAGTATTGGACTTCTAAATAAAGTAAAACATGTTTTAGAGCTGTCAACACTACAGACATTATATTATTCATTTGTTTTTCCATATCTGACATACTGTATAGAGGTATGGGGCAACACATATAAAACCAACACTAAACCGTTATCTGTCATACAAAAGAAAGTTATGAGAATTATTTATAAAGTGGACATCAGAGAACACACAAATAAATTGTTTATTCAATCAAATATCTTGAAACTAAAGGATCTGGTTAATTTAAAAATGTTATTGATTATGTTTAAAGCTAGAAAGAGATTATTGCCATTTAATTTACAAAAGTTCTTTGTCTTAAGCTCTTGTGATAGAACTAACAGAAGGAAGTATGATTTCAAAAGTAAAACTGTGCGTACTACTTTAAAACAAATGTGCATTTCGGTGCATGGAGTAAAACTATGGAACAGTTTGGATGAGGAGTTTAAAAATTGCTCTACAATAAACCAATTCAAAACACTTTATAAAAAAAGAACGATTAACTCTTATACACTTTTGAGTTGTTAATGGGAACAGTGGTATATTGTTATATATGTTATTGTTTAGATATTGTTTGCAACTTGTTTTGTTAATTTAATGTTTACGGCCATGACATTTTTGTAATTATTGAGAAAGGTGGCAGGTCTATACAAGATTTTCTTCTTCCTGCTCCCTCTTCACTCGTGTAAATTTATGTTGTCAGAGAATGTGTCTGTAAACTGATGATTCTTTAGCAACATCCATGAGCAGATGTTTGTTAAAGAAGATGGAACCGCGTTGGTTAAAAATAAATTTAGAACACTAGTTAGAAGCAGAAATTAACTTAAAAAAAAGCTAAAAGTAGCAAAAGGCGAGCTGCAAACTACAACATCTGAAAGCAGCATAAATTAATATTTCAGCTTGGTGAGTCAAAAACCAGTAAATCAGATGGACTTGTTGAACACGCGTGTGGGAAAAGTACCGTATGCTTCTTCGATGAGGCTGCAGTAAGGATTCACGCCTGAGCCGTTGTTCTCCTGCTTGGCCTCCTGCTCACCCAGCCGAAGGATGTTTTCTAGTCCATTCAGAGCGACCTGAACGATCTTCGAGTCCATTACTGTCAGCAGGTCACACAGGGGCTTAATGCAGCCCAGATTCACCAGGTACCTGAACACAAACACACACACACAGGTCCAGCATCTGGCACAACTATACATCTAGATCTATAGCTAACATCTATCACGTAAACACTTAAAGCGTTTCTCTGCTCTGTATCTCGTCCTTTGTTCTCTTTTCTGTTGAAGTGTGATGAACGTGTATTTTAAGAGTTATACAGTAATTCATCAGTACTTTGTGGTTCAACTTCATGGACTCACTCTTTCGCGGGTTTTCAACATAAGATCGTATACAACACAATTGTCATCTTTAATTTTACTCATGTGATTGGGACGGTACAGGATGAAACGTTAACGGGAGCGGGAAGCAATTAATAGGACAAAAAACAAAGAAAAAATAATACTGGGGACCGGCGCAGCTCACAGAACTGGCAGGAAAGTCACAACTCATCCTGAAGCGGAGCTCATCCTTCAAGTTGCATCTTCACTGGTGAGTACCCATATAACATTTTACAGTACTGTACAGTACATATACCGGTACGTATGTTGTTAAAAATATGTAGGTTTAAAAGTTTAGAAGATTGCAAGAGTGTGGGAAGGGTTTATAAAGCCTTAATATATTTATAAATACTAAAATAAATATAATGGCGGGGTGCTCATCTCGTCTGAGAATTGAAGGAGGTGGTGAGGAGACGGACAGAGACACGTCCTGAGATGTGCAGCATGTTCAGTGTTTCCCCTACCATTATACAAGCGGGGTGCCCCACACTGCCAACAGAACTGA
>JBBPBX010032612.1:0-12097 GCA_038048925.1 Garcialebias charrua
CCTCAGTTTCACGTTAGAGGTCAGAACATCTGTTGAACAACAAAAAGAAGGAGGTGGTCCAAAGTTACCGACGTCACCTGGACACTGACCCCTGACCTGACCCCTGACCCCCGGAGGAGAACATGGAGACCATCTGCTGTTTCAGCACGACGTCCGCTCACCGTTGTTCTGACCAGAACCAAAAAAAGGCTGAAGGTTTGACGGACCAGGACCTTGTTGTTTCAGAGCGCGACGGAGTGATGGTTCAGCTGATGTTTATGAAGCAGTCACTGTTAACTGAACGTTTTCAACAAATCATAAAACGTTCAGCTCGTTCAGGACAATCCTGCTATTCAATCTTTATTCAGTCAGGTTAATCCCATTGAGCCTCGGGGACTCGTTTACAAGAGAGACCTGCTGTGGCTTTGGTATTGGTGCAACTTTAGCTTTTTGAAATATTCAGCCTTTTCTGACACTTTCAGAGAAAATGAACTGAATCATTTTACATCCTTCACATCTTTAGATATGTTTTCAACCTTTTACTGCTGCTTTCACCTTTTGTTCTGCTTCAGCTTCTTTCAGCTTCCTTCTGCAAATTTAAACTTTTTTCAGCTGTTTTATGCTCCTTTCAGATTCTTTCTGCTAACTACAACACTTTTGTGCTTCTTCTAACTTCTTTCTGCTAATTTCAGCTTGTTATGCTCCTTTCAGTTTATTTATGAAAGTTTTAGTTTTTTCTATTTCAGCTATTATTTAGCTGTTTTTATACTAATTTAATCTTTTTTCAGCCTAATTCAGCATATATTTGCTCTCTCTGCTCCCTTGTGATTTCAACTTCTTTCTGCCTTTTAGCTTCTATTTAGCTATTTTTGCTCATTTCATGTCTTTTCAGATAATTTCCATTTTTTTATGCTAATTTCTGCTTCTTACAACATAACTGGGCAAACGTGTTCTTTCTGCTTTCGTCTGCTAATTTAAGCTTGTTCTACATGTTCAGCTACCTTTTTAGCTAATTTTAGCTGTTTTCAGAAAAAAATCTATTTTCATGTTAATTTTGGCTACTTTCAGCCTAATTAACAATTAATTAATTGATTAATTATGTTAATTTTAGCTTGTTATTCTCCTTTCAGATTTTTCTGCTAGTTTCAGCTATTTCTGCTCTTTAAGCTACTATTAACTGTTTTTATGGTAATTTTAGCTTTTTCAGCTAATTCCACATTTGGAACTCAATTCAGCTCTCTACTTCCTTCTGGTAGTTTA
Source organism: Garcialebias charrua (assembly GCA_038048925.1). NCBI lineage: Eukaryota > Metazoa > Chordata > Actinopteri > Cyprinodontiformes > Rivulidae > Garcialebias > Garcialebias charrua. The sequence goes on from JBBPBX010032612.1 coordinate 1,240, forward strand.
AGCTTCTTTCTGCATTTTCAGCTTTTCGTCACCTATTAATTTTTTGCAAATTTCAGCCTTTTTTAGCTAAATTCTTAATTTTTGTGCTAATTTCTGCTTATTCACAATTAATTCAGCAAAAATGTGTTATTTCTGTTTTCTTCTGCTGATTTAGGCTTGTTCCTCCATTTCAGCTACATTTCATCATGTATTTTTAGCCAGTTTCAGCTGTTTTTCAACAAGTGCAAAAAGCATTCCCACTACATTTTTGCAGGAAATGCAGTTTCTCTAGTTAAAATAAATGTTATTGTTCTCAAACAATAATGACATTTATTTGTCTAGTTAAAATAAATTATATTGTTCTCAAATAGTAATAACATTTATTTGTCTAGTTAAAATAAATTATTGTTTTCAAAGAATAATAAAATTTATTTGTCTAGTTAAAATAAATGTTATTGTTCTCAAAGAGTAATAACATTTATTTGTCTAGTTAAAATAAATATTATTGTTTTCAAAGAATAATAAAATTTATTTGTCTAGTTAAAATAAATGATATTGTTCTCAAAGAATAATAACTTTTATTTGTCTAGTTAAAATAAATATTATTGTTTTCAAAGAATAATAAAATTTATTTGTCTAGTTAAAATAAATGTTATTGTTCTCAAAGAGTAATAACATTTATTTGTCTAGTTAAAATAAATGATATTGTTCTCAAAGAGTAATAACATTTACAGGTAGTCCTCGACTTACGAGCGCTCTTACTTACGAGGTTCCGGACTTACGAGCTGGCGAACAAGCAGTAAATTTGTAAAGAACATACAAAAAATACAGCACTTTTATGTGTTTTTAGATGAAAGTGTGTTAGCTAACCATTTGTAAACAAGTTTCTGAGCATGTTTATGAACTAGTATGAACGTTTGTGTTGGAAAACGAGTGTTCGTAGTAGCGCTAGCATAAATTTTCCGACTTGCAACCGAAAATCCGGACTTACGAGAACATGTGTTTCGGGTTCCGACGTACGAGATTTCGTCTTACGAGACAGTCGTAGAAACGGAACTCGCTCGTAAGTCGGGGACTACCTGTATTTGTGTAGTTAAAATAAATATTATTGTTTTCAAAGAGTAAAATTTATTTGTCTAGTTAAAATAAATGTTATTGTTCTTTGGGCCCGTGTGAACACCAGTGTGTGTTCTGTTTCGAGGCAAACACCAGAACACGTTTCTCTTCTGCAGCTGCTCACATGTCCCAGATTTACCTGCCATGGTGGCCATGCTTGTTTTTACCCATCAGCGTTGTTTGGTCCAGTTTGGTCTGGTCTGGTCTGGTCCAGTCTGATCTGGTCCATGTGTGTATGGCAACTGTTTGGGCTGAAGCATCAGCTGTTGGAGCAGTCTTTGTCAACATCAGCTAAAACCAACATGAAGCAATAAAAAGCAGCCTCCAGTGGCTCTCTGGTCAGGAAAGACTTTAAAATGAATTATTTGATTTTAAAAAGCAAACAAATAGATCTGTAATTTATTTCTGTTTGCCTTCTGGAATCAAGACACGATGAAATGTTTCAAACGGACTGAGAAACAAAAACGTTGAAGTGTTTCTAAAGATTCAACATGAAGGATGAAGACACCATGAAGGTGTGAAAATATGAACAAAATATAAGAATATGACAAACAATGACTCATATTTATACAGATGTTTGTTGTTTTGTTTTCACATTTACCCTTACAGTATTTTTTATTTTCTCTTTGATTGTTTGAGACGATTTAAATTGTTTTTCTTACAAAGTGTCTAAAGATGAACTGATCAGTAATAATTTACATCAAACCACTCAAAGCACTTTCATTTACAAACAACAACCATGTCATGTGTGGAGAGGTTGTGCTTCTGGTTCTGGTTCTGGTCTGTAGAACCAGAGCTTTTCCTGAAGACCTGAATCTTGTCTCCAGACTCGACTGAAACCTGTTTTTATTGTGTTGTTTTTGTGCAGTTCTTCTTTATTGGTTATTTTATTTTGTTTTTTCCTAGTATTTATTTTTGTTGTTTTTTTATGGTGTTTTGTTTAGTTTATTCTTGTTTTTATTTTTGTTTTTATTTGTTTTTGTTTTCTTACTTTTGTTTTGTTTTTTGTTTTCTTTTGTGCCGTTTTTGTTCTCCGTAGTAGTTTTTATTTAGTTTTTGTGTTTCTAGTATTTATTTTGTTGCTTTTGTTTTGTATTGTTTTTATTTATTAGTTTTTATTTTGTTTTCTATCTTTGTTTTGTTGTTTTTATTTTGTCTTTTATTTTATTATTTTCATTTGTTTTGTTGTTTTGATTTCTTTTTTATTTAGTTTTGCTTGGTTTTGTTGTTTTCTTTCTTTGCATTTGTTTAGTTGTTTATGCAGCGGTTTTTGCCTCGTCTCGTACGCTGACAGATGTTGGAGCTTCAGCAGCGACTCCAGCTGTGAGGAACCATGAAGTCAGGAGGAGAGGATCCTCTGCTCACGAGTCCTCCTCACGTTCACGTGGACCTGATGTTCTCCAGAACATGTTGTATTCTTCTTTGTGTCTGAACTGACAGTATTACTGCCCCACACATATTAACAGTGTTATCACAGCTTTTTACTGATGTTTTATATAAAGTGGATCTTACTGTTTGTTGTCTGAAGCGTTTGGATTTTATTGACTGTGACATTTTGTTTGTGCTCAGTACATTTTACCTAACCTCACCAAAAAATAAAACGACAATCTTAATTCTCCAGACTCGTTTATTTACTTTGTATAAACTGGGAACATAAACACAACAGGTAACAAGATTACAGCTAAAACAATCTAAATGTTATAAAATAAAAGCAGCCAAAAGGCTAGCTAAAGGTTGTAGACTGGTAGTTAAGTGCCAAAAGTAGCAAAACGCTAAGAGCTAAGCAGCAGAATGGTAGCTAATATATATACACCTGTATATAAATGGTGAGGGTTGTGTCAGAAAGGGCATCCGATGTAAAACACTTTTGCCAAAACCATAATGCGAGTTCATCAAAGTGAAACCGGATCGGCCGAGGCCCGGGTTAACAACGACCGCCACCGGTGCTGTTGACAAACAGGGTGCCGGCGGAAATTGTGCTACTGTTAGTCGAAGACCCCGAGGAGGGAAACGTGTCAGGAGACAGAGGGAGAGGAGGAAAGTGAAGAATGTAGGACTGAGGGTTGCAACTCTAAATGTGGGGACAATGACAGGCAAAGGTAGAGAGCTGGCTGACATGATGCAGAGAAGAAAGGTAGATGTTTTATGTGTCCAAGAGACCAAGTGGAAGGGCAGCAAGGCTCGCAGCATTGGAGCAGGGTTCAAACTGTTTTACCATGGTGTGGATAGAAAGAGAAATGGAGTAGGGGTGGTCCTGAAGGAGGAGTTGGCAAAGAATGTAGTAGAGGTGAAGAGAGTGTCAGATAGGGTGATGTGCCTAAAGGTAGAAGTAGAAGGTCTGATGCTAAACATAGTAAGTGGTTATGCTCCACAGGTTGGATGTGATGGGGAGGAGAAAGATAAATTTTGGAAAGATTTGGATGAAGTGATAGAGAGTATTCCCAGGGAGGAAAGAGTGGTGATTGGAGCAGACCTGAATGGACATGTTGGTGAAGGAAACAGAGGGGATGAGGAAGTGATGGGTAGGTTTGGTGTCAAGGAAAGAAACCAGGAAGGACAGATGGTGGTGGATTTTGCCAAGAGAATGGAAATGGCTATAGTCAACACCTATTTCCAAAAGAGGGAGGAACATAGAGTGACCTATAAGAGTGGAGGAAGGAGTACACAGGTCGACTACATTCTGTGTAGAAGAGAAAACCTGAGAGAGATTGGAGACTGTAAGGTTGTAGCAGGGGAGAGCGTGGCCAGACAGCATCGGATGGTTGTGTGTAGAATAACTGTTGTTGCGAAGAAGAAAAAAAGAGTAAAACCAGAGAAGAAGACCAAATGGTGGAAGCTAAAGAAGAAGAATGTTGTGAGAAATTCAGAGACGAGCTGGTAAAGGCTCTGGGTGGTAAGAAAGAGCTTCCAAATGACTGGGCTACTACAGCAACAGCAATTAGAGAGACAGGTAGGAAGGTACTTGGTGTGTCATCTGGACAGAGAATGGATCATAAGGAAACCTGGTGGTGGAATAGTAAGTGCAGGACGCCATTCAAAGAAAGAGATTAGCCAAGAAGAAATATGACAGTGAGAGGACTGAAGAGAGGAGACAGGAATATAAGGAGATGGGACATAGAGCAAAGAGGGAAGTAGCTAAGGCAAAGCAGAGGGCGTACAATGAGTTATATGGGAGACTGGACACTAAAGAGGGCGAGAAGGACTTGTACCGATTGGCAAGACAGAGGGATCAGGCTGGAAAGGATGTGCAGCAGGTTAGGCTTATTAAAGATGGGAATGTTCTAACAAGTGAGGAGAGTGTGACAGGAAGATGGAAGGATTACTTTGAGGAGCTAATGAATGAAGAGAATGAAAGAGAAAGAAGAGTAGAGGTAATAGAAACTGTGGACCAGGAAGTGGGAAAGATTAGTGAGGGTGAAGTCCGGAAAGCTCTGAAAAGAATGAAGAAGGGGAAGGCAGTAGGACCTGATGACATACCAGTGGAGGTTTGGAAATGTCTTGGAGAGATGGCAGTGAGGTTTTTGACTCAAATATTTAATGGAATATTTGAGGGTGAGAAAATGCCTGAAGAATGGAGAAGAAGTGTGCTGGTTCCCATTTTTAAGAACAAGGGTGATGTACAGAGTTGTAGCAACTACAGGGGAATTAAGTTGATGAGCCACACAATGAAGATCTGGGAGAGAGTTGTGGAAGGAAGGCTTAGACAAGAGGTGACTATCTGTGAGCAGCAGTATGGTTTCATGCCAAGAAAGAGCACCACAGATGCCATCTTTGCTTTGAGGATGTTGATAGAGAAGTACAGAGAGGGTCAGAAAGAACTCCATTGTGTGTTTGTGGATTTAGAAAAAGCATATGACAGGGTGCCAAGAGAAGAGGTGTGGTATTGCATGAGGAAATCTGGAGTGGCAGATAAGTATGTTAGACTGGTACAGGACATGTATGAGGACAGCAGGACAGTGGTGAGATGTGCTGTAGGAGTGACAGATAGCTTCAAGGTGGCGGTGGGATTGCATCAAGGATCGGCTCTGAGCCCCTTCTTGTTTGTTCTGGTGATGGACCGACTAACAGATGAGGTCAGGCAGGAATCCCCATGGACTATGATGTTTGCAGATGACATTGTGATCTGTGGTGAGAATAGGGAACAGGTGGAAGACAACTTGGAGAGGTGGAGGTATGCACTTGAAAGAAGAGGAATGAAAGTCAGCCGTAGTAAGACAGAGTACATGTGTGTGAATGAGAGGGAGGCCAGTGGAACAGTGAGGCTACAAGGAGCAGAGGTCACAAAGGTGCAGGACTTCAAGTACTTGGGGTCCACTGTCCAGGAAAATGGGGAATGTGGTAAAGAGGTGAAGAAGAGAGTCCAGGCAGGATGGAGTGGATGGAGAAAAGTTTCAGGAGTGATTTGTGACAAAAAGGTGTCAGCAAAGGTCAAAGGAAAAGTTTACAAGACAGTGGTGAGACCAGCTATGTTGTATGGTCTGGAGACAGTGTCATTGACAAAAAGACAGGAGAAAGAACTGGAAGTAGCAGAAATGAAGATGCTGAGGTTCTCCTTAGGAGTGACAAGGATGGATAAGATCAGGAATGAGATAATCAGAGGTACAGCACATGTTGAACAACTGGGAGATAAAGTTAGGGAGGCCAGACTGAGATGGTTTGGACATGTCCAGAGGAGGGACAGTGGGTATATTGGTAGAAGGATGTTAGAAATGCAGCTGCCAGGAAAAAGACAAAGAGGGAGACCAAAGAGGAGATATATGGATGCAGTTAGAGAGGACATGGAGGTAGTTGGAGTGAGGACAGAGGATGCAGAGGACAGAGTGAGGTGGAGGAGGATGACTCGCTGTGGCGACCCCTGAAAAGGGAAAAGCCGAAAGAAGAAGAATATAATAAAACAAAAACAAACAAACATAAGAAATTGTCATAACTTACGTGTGCATGTAGTCAGCTGGAGGCTCTCAACACATTTAGTCAAGTATTAGAGAATTCAGTGAGGCCTAGGTCAGAGGATATGGACATCAGAGATTGTAAAATAAATTCAAATCATGCAGGTAACAATTAATGAAGAACCCCAACTGACATAATTAGAAGTAAAAGCCAAAATACTGTATATAAAATGACCAATAAATACACTTGAAATGCATCAATTAAATTAAAAAAGGAGAACTTTACCTCATGTTTTATAATTTAATTTACCTTCATATTTATTTTTATGCTTTGTTCCAATAAACTTTACATACTGTTTTTAAAAACATATTTTTGTGTTCCTTTTTACTTGTATCTGCATTTGTGCCTCCCAATATTTATATTGTAAATATTTGCTTCTTGGGTCAGCTCCACTTCTATTGGTCAAAAAAACAGGAAGGAGCAGGATCCATGTGTAGATCTACTGTGCATGAAGCAGAAATGCATAAGGTAAAGTCAAAACAGGAGACATAGAAATGTAAGACCCATTTAAAAAAGAAAAACTTGTGGGAAAAAAAATATAAACAATAATTGAATATAAACATTAAAAGGCACAAATGCATCTACAAGAAAAACAAAAATATATATTTTAAAAATACAGTAAAATGTAAATTATAAGCAGAAATATATAATTTATTGGAACTAACCTGGAAAATAAAAAGGTCAATTAAATTATATAACATGAAGTAAATTTCTCCTTTGTAATTTAATTTGTGCATTTTTAGTGTATTTATTAATTTATCAGTCCATTCATATACATGCTTTTACTTCTAATTATGTCAGTTTTGATCTTCCATAACAATGAACATACCAAACAATGGAAAACAAAAACCAAAGTAGCCAGCACTTACCCATTACAGGGTTGGCCTCACAGGTACTTCTTTGTGTACAACTGGATCCAGAAGCTTTAGGTATTTTTCTCCCAGACTAGCCGAGGGAAAAAAAAGACAATGTAGTACTGAAATGTGTGTGTATACAGTATTTAAATGTTAAAATTTACAGATTATACCTGACAACAGGTCCAGAGGAAAATGTTGGAGCAGGTAGGTGGGAGACCTTTAAAACAAAAGTACATTTACTCTTAAAGTACAAATGATATGGTTGCAGACGTACTAACCAAACCAGCAACCAAGATGAAGTTGAAAAAGTATGAAATGTTTGTTTGGTGTATGAAGAATTTATTTAGGTTTGAAACATTAAGAGCCTGAGGGAGTTACCCAAAATGTGAGCAAGTGGGGGTGTTGACATTATGAATGTTTTTGTATTGCTCTCATTTTGTTTGAATTTGTTTTTCTTTATAGGCTTGTTTTGTATTGGATGCTCAGATGCATCATGTGACTTTTAATTTACTGCACCTGTGCAGCTTTAATTAATAAAAGGTGTGTGCTCCTTCAAACTCTGGGTGAATGAAGTGGAGCAACATGAAACCAAACCATGTTCAAGCGTCACGTTTAATGCTGAGAGCAAAGTGAACTCTGTTAACAAAAAATCAGTGTCTTAATTGCTTTACTCAAACTACCGGTACTTAGAAATTACCTCTCAATGACGAGTGGCTCACTTTACCGCAGTTCTCAAGGCTAGGTTCTGAGTCTGATCCAGTTGTGTCAGATGGGGTTGGATTGAAGAGCTGAGAGCAGAGAGGCACAGCTGATCTCTGACAACCTGCAGAATCAAAGAGAACATGTGATAAATCTTTAGTTTCTGTTCTACATGCATCACTTTGATGCTTCCATCAACTTAGAGACAAATAAAGAGCATTCAAACCTAAAGATTCACATCAACAAGGGACAAACACCTCTGCTGTGTTACTGTGAACAGTTTAGCACCACCACCACCAAAGTCTGGCACTCATATTAGCCTGCCTGTGTGTCTGTTAGCAAAATATCTCATGTTCCAGTAAATCTTTAATGAAACTCTCAGAAAGTAATTGACTCTCAAGACCTCGTGAATGAGATATATCTTCCTTCAGCCTCTTGTTTAAGCAGCTACAAAAACAGTATGTTGCTGAAATACGTATTTAAAGTAAATTAGTATTTCAGCCTGGCTGCGGTTATTGTTCTGCTGGCTAGTGAGCGCATGTGTGTTAACAGACATGCGACGCAAACAGCGTGAGGATGCGGGGCCTGTCTCTTTGAAAAACCATCCAGGAACTAAGCCAAAAAAAAAAAAAAGCGTAGCATATATGGCTTATTTAAACGCTAGAATAACCTAACCTGCAGTGTTTTACTTGCCTCAAATTATCTGCCTCAGCAGCATACACGACACACCCGTTTTAGCTCGTTGTTAGCTTAGCTTTTAGCAACAGCAGGTTTTGTTCATTCAACTGAACAGAGCTAAAAAAGCTAGCAAATAAACAAAACCGAACCGACCTTCAACTTCCAACTGAATGTCCAGTCGTCGTCCAGAGTCTGACCAGTCGACGTCTAATAAAAAGCAAGTTTTACGAGCGCTGAGTCCAACACAACAACAGCTTCTTGTCCAACAGTTGAAAGGAAATGGCTACATTTGAAAGAAGCGCGCGAAGCAAGAGGCGTTGATTGGTTGGATATGATCACATGCTACTTCACCCGATAAACAAGAGTGGCGTTGATTGGTTAGGACAAAGTTCACATGCAACCTGACAAGCAAGAGTGGCGTTGATTGGTTGGGACGTACATGATCACGTTCTACCCCCAATAACGCATGAGACCACAAACAGAAAAATGGTAGAAAGCAAACACGCCTGGAGTAACGCAGAATAAAATTGAATAATGATAATAATAATAATGATGATAATAATAATACCCTGATGCATGCTCAATAATAATAATAATATACATATATATATATATATATATATATATATATATATATATATATATACAACAATATAAAAAAACAGCTCGAGCTGTTTCAAAAAACTGACAAAACGTTTAAAACAGAAGTACTAAAAATAAACCAGTGTGAAAATACTTTGTGTAAAATATCTTGGCCAAAAGTTTAAACATAAGTATAGATTAAGTATACTTAGACTTTTAGTTTATTTTTAGTATAAGTCAAGTATTGTGTAAAATAAACTTGGCCAAGTATACTTTTGATAAGTACCTAAAAAGTATACTGAAAGTATACTCTTATTTTTTTAGTTTAAAATTAGTGTACTTTAAGTATACTTGCATATACTACTTTTTGGTAAGGGATCACTTCTCTCAGTGCTGCGTCTGTTGCTTAAAAAAAATAAAGCCAAGGAAGGCGCAGTTGGCTTGCAGTCTGGGACCAGATCAGAGCCAGATGCCAGTCTTTGTAAACCTCTGAGGCTGGCGCATTCGGTCTGCAGGCAAAAACCGGATCAGAACCACACCCAGCGCAGGTGTCAGTGCAGCTCATGATCTCAGAATCGGGGTGGAACTGGCACACAACACCACGCCGTCTCTGACTGTTATGCGGATCTGGCGACTTGTAAACGAGCCCGGTAAGGAGTTGGCTCAGAGTTGTAAACCGCATCTGACTGTTATGCGGATCTGGCGACTTGTAAACGGATCCGGCCCAAATGTAAATGCTGTCTGGGTAAGTCTATAGCAGCATAACAAGCCAAGACTAACTATAGGATTTATCAAAAAGTAAGCCAAGTCTTAAAACTGGACAATGTGTCAGCCTCACTTACACCAAAGAGTTCAACCTTTGTCTCATCAGACCAGTTTAGATTCTCATGGTTAGGGTCCTTCAGTTGCCTTTGCTGGTATGTGACTTTTATTAGGGAGTGGCTTTTGTCTGGTGACTCTACCATACAGGGCTGACTGGTGGATTGCTGCAGAGATGATTGTTCTTCTGGAAGGTTCTCCTCTCTCTACAGAAGAAGGCAGGAGCTCTGACCATCAGGTTCTCTGTCACCTCCCTGACTAAGGCCCTTCTTCCCCGATCGCTCAGTTTAGATGGCCAGCCAGCTCTAGGAAGTCCTGGTGGTTCCAAACTTCTTCCATTTACGAATGATGGAGGCCATTGAGCTCACTGGGACCTAAAGCAGCAGCAATGTTTCAGTTTCCTTCTCCAGATTTGTGCTTCAACACAAACCTGTCTCTGAGGTCTACATACATTTCCTTTGACTGCGCTTGGTGTTTGCGCTCCGACGTGCACGTCAACTGTGGGAACTTGTACACCGACATGCGTGTGCCTTTTCAAATCAAATCCAATCAGCTGAATTCACCACAGGTAAATTCCATGTAAGTTGTAGAAACATCTCAAGATGATCAGTAGAAAAAGGATGCACGAGCGAAATATACTTATGCAAATTTCATTTCTTAGTTTCTATTTTTAATAAATTTGCAAAGATCTCAAAAATACATTTTTCCACATTGTCATAATGGGGTATTGTGTGTACAAATTTGAGGAAAGAGATTAAATACAACTAAGAATAAAACTGTTACAAAATGTTGAAAAAGTGAAGCGTGGTGAATACTTTCCACATGCACCGTAACAAGACGTTACATCGTAAACTAACTTTACATCAGGCTGTGTTGGATCAGAAAGTCGTGATGATAAAACATAAAATTTATTTCGCACAAGAAAAACAGAATGTCAAGTAACCTAAGCAGAAATGGATACAGACCTTTAGGAGCAGGATACAGATTTAGACTTTTAAAAACAGTATTGAAAATATTAGAACTGCAGGAACTTTGAAGTGGCAACAGCCTGCACAAATTTACTCACACACACACAGAGGCTGCTTGGAGGTGCATGCAAGCCTCTGTTTGATTTAAACCACATGTTCTCACAAGCACACACACACACACGCACACACACATAGATGTACACACACTCACAT
>JBBPBX010032612.1:13131-33770 GCA_038048925.1 Garcialebias charrua
TCAAGAACTCTCTGCAAACTGAGCAGGTCAACATCAAGTCTGAAGATCTACCTAGCAAATTGATACTTTTCCTCTATATAATCAATTTAATTAATTGTACTGTTGTGCTATAACGCTGTTCCCCTTGCAAATAATTAATTAAAGCAAAATAAAACGTAAAATTCTTGACTTTTATTCATCACCCACTTGTTCATGGAATGTAAGTTTGTTTCAAAAAGGTGACATCATAAATAGGATGTTTTAACCGGTTAAACTTTAGCACAATGAGTAATTAAAACAACAGCCAAGGGTTCAACTTCCTGAATTCTAAACAAACACCGGATCGAATAACTATTGCAAAGCTTAACAGGAGAGGAGCTACCGTTAATGCAGTTTCCTTATGCTAACTGCTCTAGTCCTCTAACCGCTAAGGTGGGATGAGACGTAAGGTGAGATATTGGGTGTGGCGTGCAAATGTGGTAGTTAATTGTCTGGATGAATCCTCTCATCAACAACCTTGAGTCGGAGCTGCCCCACATAGTTACAAGCAGTGGTGGGCAACACTAATCAAAAAATTAGTTCCACAATTTCTAAAACGCTTATTAATTTTTTTAGGTCCACAATTTCAAAAGCACAAATGTCTTGTGAAAATTAGGGGAAGCTAATCTAATCCGCTATTTATATTCGACAATTGGTAGCCGGCAGCGTTATGCAATATTTGCACTACATTGCCAACTGAAAAGTAACTAAAATGATCCTAAAAGGATGAAATTACAAAAATCAAAGGATTTATTTAATACTTTACGTACATATATTCTATTCGGCCACGAAATTAACAAAAAAGAGAATGATCTTTTAATCCCTAAAACCACTTTTAAATCTCAAATACACGGGTGTGTCGCCACCGCATTTATACATAAAAGTAACCCAAATACATAAAACTAACGACTCACCGTCGAGTGGTTGACACAAAACACACAATAAAATCCTCCGGCCGCGTTAATTTGGCTTGAAACAGCGGGGTTCTCTGCGGATTTATCCAAGAAACCCAGCACAACCAGCTAGCCACAGAATTAGCCCCCGAGTTCACCTCTGACCCGGAAGATGTCAAGATGGAATAGTCCATTTTTAGTAGGGGGATACAGAAATCGACCGGTTTTTGTATTGCGTTTTTTAATGATCGTTTTCATCGTAACTATAATTATTTTTATGTTAAATGTACATTAACAAGCATGAGCAATGATAGGGAGCCCCAAGCAACGCCATCATTTGCCTACATGGTAGATCCGTGTCTGTTCTCCCCTCTGCTCCCCCTCCAACCCTCCCTCATCTCTCTTTACGGTGAGGGAGGGGAAAAAGGCAAAACAAGCAGCTACGGAGCCAGCATAAGAGCTTGTAAATAAGTTTATTCGTTTTTACTGATAGATAATTAGTTATTAGCGGTACTGCATTTTAAATAAAAATAGCACAAATCCGCTTATGAATTATAAAAGTTAGTCACTCCGCTGTTACGCTGACAAAAACGTTAGGTCCGCTGTAAGCGGATTAGCACATTAGCGGTTCCTAGCGTTCATATGCCCACCTTTGGTTACAAGTAATACCCAAACTCAGGGACTAGTTCAAAAGACCCTCTTAGAAGGTAACCTGCAGTGAGGGCGTGCCACGTGCCCTATGGCTATCTCGCTGATCGACAAGCAAGACAAGAATCAACTTTACAAGACATGAAGAAAACATTTAATCACACAGCAATGATTATACGAGTTATTTATTACTGGTTGGATACAGACATATAAGAAATAAAATGTGCAGATGTATTAAACAGGTCAAGAAACTCAATGTAGACTGTGGAAGTGATCAATGAGACCAATCTTTAACTTTAAAATGAAGGTTCGGTTCTTTTTTTTTCTTTTTTCCCCTTTATAGATGGCCTCCCTTCTCACCTTACAGCCATCCTCTCACTCTGATATGATTTTTTTAATAATAGAGAGAAAGAAAAGGAAAGACAAAAAGTAAAACAAAAGAAACAACAATTATCCACAAAAAAGCACAAGGCAAACACACCCAACTTCCATCTGCAATCCTGCAAAGTACATGACAGAACACAGCAACACATGCATAAAGACTAATAACATTTATGACCTTGCAGTAGATTTCCATAAATATACATACCATACCTACAAATATATATACAGTATTCATACATATACATTCATATTCATTCATATACCCATCTACATATCTGCATATATCTACATATACATCCCTGCATCCGTTTGTGTGTGGTTGTGAGCATGCATAAGTGAAAAAGTTTCCTCCAATAGAACATTCAATAGTAATCGTGAGGAATCAGAGATCCGCCCCCCCAAGGCCCGAGGCAGGCAAAGGGGCAACCAGAACCCAAGACCCCAGTAGGACCCCGAGCCCAGAGTTCCCAGGGCCACCCGAACATGAAGGTTCGGTTCTGACAGAGACTCAACACATCAGGAAGCAGAACTCACTGATTCATTTGATTCATTATGATTAAGACTTTACATCGAGGTCATCAGCAGCACTCCCATTTCAGCTCAAATGTGTCGATAAAACATATTAATCTACAAGACACACTTGTTCTGAGAGTAGGGAACAGGTGGAAGAGAGCCTGGAGAGGGAGAAGTAAAATGCCCCAACTGGCCAGTAAAACAAGAAGCAGCCAAAAGACTTCATGGTCATTACCATTCTGATTTCACAACACAAAAAGTAAAAAGAACAAACCTTTAAAACTAGTTCTGAAGAGGGAATATAGAGAAGGTGGAAGAGAGCCTGGAGAGGGACAAGGTAAGGGTCCAATGTCGAGACACAAAAGGGAAGCAGCTAAAAATTACAACAATGAAGACTAAAGACAAAAAACAAGACAACAGAATGAAGACACAAAAGTGGTAGAAGGCAAAGACGTCAAAGAGACAAAAAGAAAAGGAAACAAAGAAAAAGAATCAGCGCGGGTTGTGGAGCGAGAGCTCGTTCATTTGTCAAGAAATATTTATTGATTTTCTGTTCTTGCATGTAGACTCATGTGGAAAGTCAACTTTCACCTTTGAGTAAAACTCTTAGCATGTTTTACAGGTAAAGGGCTTCAAGTTCTCACCTGAATGTCTTTTCATGTGGACAGTCAGATAGCATTTTTCTGAGTAAAACTTTTCCCACACATTTTATAGGAAAAAGGCTTCTCACCAGTGAGACTTCCCATGTGTCCAACAAAAATATAATCCTCAGAGAAACTTTTGCCAAAGGTTTTACAGGAGGACTTCTTACCTGTGTGTGTCTTCAGGTGAGTCGTTAAATTACAAGACTTAAGGAAACTTTTACCACATGTTTGGCACTGGCTTCTCACCAGAGTGAGTCCTCTTGTGGTAGGTCAGATGGCAGTTTTGAGAGTAGCACTTGCCACATATCTCACAAGCAAAGGGCTTCTCACCAGAGTGAACCCTCTTGTGGTTAGTCAGATGGCTGTTTTGAGAGTAGCACTTGCCACATATCTCACAAGCAAAGGGCTTCTCACCAGAGTGAGTTCTCATGTGTCGTACCAAGATATAATTTTCAGAGAAACATTTGCCACAGGTTTTACAGGAGAAGGGCTTCTCACCAGTGTGAAGCTTCAGGTGAGACGTTAAATGACTAGATTGGGAGAAACATTTACCACATGTTTTGCATGTGTAGGGACTCTCACCAGTGTGAGTTCTCATGTGGCCCAACAAGTAGTCTTTACGTTTGTATGTTTTTTGACAGGTTGTGCAGGCATAAGGCTTCTCACCAGTGTGGACTCTTCGATGAATCTCCATCCTATATTTACTACTGAAGCCTTTCCCACAAATATCATATTGAGCAGGTTTTCTGTCCATCTGGACCTCACACCGTGTTTCTAAAACACTTTGGTTTCTGTCCGGGCTACTCTTTGGGTTTAGTTCTCGGTCTCTAAATGGTCCTGAACCTAGCTGGTCTCGGATATCAGGAAGGACTTCATTCCAGTTTGGTTCTGGTTTAATATGGTCCTGTTCCTCATGGGCAGAAGTCACCATGGAGGTACTGGCTTCAGGCTTCAGAACCAGCTGCTCTAGCAGAGGTATTGAGGAAGTACAAGGCTTCTCACCCGTGTGAGTTTCCATGTGATCAGTCAAAGACCTTTTTTGGCTGAAACATTTACCACATATCTCACAGGAAAAGGGCTTCTCACCAGTGTGAGTTCTCAAGTGGGCTTTTAAAGTAGAATTTAGAGAGAAGCGTTTGCCACAGGATTTACACAAAAAGGGCTTCTCACCAGTGTGGGTGCTTCTATGAACCAATAATCGACTTTTTAAAGAGAAGCTTTTTCCACATGTTTGACAGGTAAAAGGCTTCTCACCAGTGTGGATTCTTCTATGCTCCTTCATTTGATGATCATCTCTAAAGCGTTTTCCACAAACATCACATTTTACAGGTTTCCCTTCAGCCTCAGGATCAAACAGGTTTCCTGAAAAGTTTTTCACTTCACTACTTTGGCTTCTGTCAGGTCTGTTCTTGGGGTTCAGTTCTCCGTCTCCAGATGTTCCTGCATCTTCCCGGTCTTGGTTCTCAGTATGAGGAAAGTTCTGTGAAGGGAGCTGGTCCCAATTTTGTTCCGGTTCCCTGTGGATTCTTTCCTCAA
Organism: Garcialebias charrua; assembly: GCA_038048925.1. Taxonomy (NCBI): domain Eukaryota; kingdom Metazoa; phylum Chordata; class Actinopteri; order Cyprinodontiformes; family Rivulidae; genus Garcialebias; species Garcialebias charrua. The sequence continues at coordinate 17,768 of JBBPBX010032612.1, forward strand.
AGCCAACTGTCACCATAAAGGTCTCAGCCTCTGGCTTCAAAACTTGATGCTCCTCATCCCGAGTGATACAGAGTTCCTCCTGCACCTCTTTCATCTGAGGAAGTTCTGGTTCCTCCTGTTCCTCTTTCATCTGTGGAGGTTCTGGTTCCTCCTGTTCCTCTTTCATCTGTGGAGGTTCTGGTTCCTCCTGTTCCTCTTTCATCAGTACTCGTTGTTCCTCCTGGTCACCACTTTTTTGAGGTTGTGGATCCTCCAGGCCAAAACCAGAGTTCCATTCCTGGTTCTTGATCTGCGACTCAATGAAAACTTTGTCTTCGTTCCAGGTGTAGTTCTGCTGAATTTCTAAAAAAAAAAAAAAAAAAGGAAAGAGAGAAGAACGGTTTTCAGTGGAAGTAGCATGTCTCCAGTATTGTTTCCTTTTAGATGTATCGTGGACATGAAGATTCTTTTTATATTTATTTAGTCAGAAACAGATTTAGTTCATAGTTATCTGAGCAGACACTTTAAGGTCAGTAGAGAAGTTGTAAGAGGGGTGTTTTAGTCGATCATGTTTTGGTGCCAGAAGGTCTACAGATGTAGACAGAAAATATTCATTTGTCACTTACCAATCTAACCAATTCTTGCAGCCTCCTTTTCATTTTTTATGTTCTTTGGGTTGATTTCATGGTTTTAAAGTAAAATTCTATCTATGTAAAGTCATTGGCCCTCATTCACGAACCGTTCGTACGCACGGATTTGTTCTTATACAGGTAGTCCCCGAATTACGAGCGCTCTGATCTGCGAGGTCCCAGACTTACGAGCTGCGAATTTTTGGAAAAAACGAAAAAAATACTGAGTTTTCATGTGTTTTTTCACTACAGTTAGCAAGTTAAGCATATAAACACACGTTTCCGATCATTTTTATGCACTCAAAAGTAGTTTTTAGATGAAAATAGAGTGTTTTTAGGTGCGCTGGCGAAAACCGTTCCAATTTACGAGCGGACTTCCGGGTTTACGAAGGAAATGGCGGCCGTTCCAAATTACGAGATTTCCGGTTTACGAGCGCCCCCTAGTGACGGATCTCGCTCGTAAATCGGGGAATACCTGTACTGTGCGTACGAGTGATTTAGGATCATTTGTGGCATCCAACAATGTTTTCGTATCCTACGAATTTATTCAGATACGAACAAAATTTACGAGTGGTCCGGACCTGTCGTATATTTTAGGAGCGTCAGTCCGCTGTCATCCAGACGGAATTTCTCCACTAATAACTTCATATTTCGTTATTTAGAAAATATTTTGGGTTTAAAAAAATCACGCACCATAATTATTCTTGACAATAGGTTATTCTGTTTGAATTAGAATTATAATTTTAAGTTTAATTTGTCTGGTGTGTCGCGCAGGCCTCAGTGAGTCGTGCGCTCCCCTTGGTCATCAAAGCCGCTCCTCATATTAACACCCAGGTACATAAAATTCCCATACACCGCCGCAGAACAAGTACGAATTAAGACTGATCTTGTGCCAAACACCATCGGAGCAATAGATTATTATATCTGATTCGAAATATAACCTGCAGAATGTGGTGGTTGCGCGCTGACCAGGAGGTGCGCGATGACCAGGAGGTGCGCGATGACCAGGAGGTGCGCGATCAGGATGTGCGCGATGATCAGGAGGTGCGCGATGATCAGGAGGTGCGCGATGATCAGGAGGTGCGCCGCGCGCGATGATCAGGATGTGCGCGATGATCAGGAGGTGCGCGCATCATTTGTGCTGCAAATCATGTTGGCACGCGTCTTGCAGCGTGGCATTTACAGTATTGTCCATTCATCTCGCAGACTGATCTCCTGTCCGTGCTGCGGCGAGACGTTTGTTTGAAGCCATTTTCAGATGATCAAACCATTTATTCTTGATTTCTGATACTGTACGACCCACGGGACACACGACATATGCACTACAATATTAATATGAAGTTAACTGTAGGCCATTGGGACATGGAATGTCACCTCTCTGGTGGGGAAGGAGCCTGAGCTAGTGTGTGAGGTTGAGAGGTTCCGACTAGAAATAGTCGGACTCACCTCAACGCATGGCTCTGGCTCTGGAACCAGTTTCCTTGAGAGGGGTTGGACACTCTTCCACTCTGGAGTTGCCCCTGGTGAGAGGCGCCGAGCAGGAGTGGGCATACTGGTTGCCCCCCATCTTGGTGCCTGTACGTTGGGGTTCACCCCGGTGAACGAGAGGGTAGCCTCCCTTCGCCTACGTGTGGGGGGACGGGCTCTGACTGTTGTTTGTGCCTATGCACCAAACGGCAGCTCAGACTACCCACCCTTTTTGGAGTCCTTGGAGGGGGTATTGGAGAGTGCGCCTCCTGGGGACTCCCTTGTTCTACTGGGGGACTTCAACGCTCACGTGGGCAATGACAGTGAGACCTGGAGGGGTGTGGTTGGGAGGAACGGCCCCCCTGATCTGAACCAGAGTGGTGTTCTGTTATTGGACTTCTGTGCTCGTCATGGATTGTCCATAACGAACACCATGTTTAAGCATAAGGGTGTCCATATGTGCTCTTGGCACCAGGACACCCTAGGTCGCAGTTCGATGATCGACTTTGTTGTCGTCTCATCTGATCTGCGGCCGCATGTCTTGGACACTCGGGTGAGGAGAGGGGCGGAGCTGTCTACTGACCACTACCTGGTGGTGAGTTGGCTCCGATGGTGGGGGAGGATGCCGGTCAGACCTGGCAGACCCAAACGTATCGTGAGGGTCTGCTGGGAACGTCTGGCAGAGTCTCCCGTAAGACGGAGCTTTAACTCCCACCTCCGGGAGAGCTTTGAACACGTTCCGAGGGAGGCGGGGGACATGGAGTCCGAGTGGGCCGTGTTCCGCGCCTCTATTGTCGAGGCAGCTTATCGGAGCTGTGGCCGCAAGGTTGTTGGTGCCTGTCGAGGTGGCAACCCTCGAACCCGGTGGTGGACACCGGCAGTGAGGGATGCTGTCAGGCTGAAGAAGGAGTCCTATTGGGCCTTTTTGGCTTGTGGGACCCCGGAAGCAGCTGATAGGTACCGGCAGTCCAAGCGGCATGCGGCTCGGGTGGTTGCTGAGGCAAAAACTCGGGCGTGGGAGGAGTTCGGAGAGGCCATGGAGAATGACTTCCGTACGGCTTCGAGGCGATTCTGGTCCACCATCCGGCGTCTCAGGGGGGGAAAGAGGTACGAGACCAACACCATTTATGGTGGAGGTGGCGTGCTACTGACCTCAACTCGGGATGTTGTGAGTCGGTGGGCGGAATACTTCGAAGACCTCCTCAATCCTACTGGCACGTCTTCCACTGAGGAAGCAGAGCCTGGGGACTTTGGGTCGGGTTCTCCGATCTCTGGTGCTGAGGTCGCCGAGGTGGTTAAAAAGCTCCGCGGTGGCAAGGCTCCGGGGGTGGATGAGATTCGCCCGGAGTTCCTTAGGGCTCTGGATGTTGTAGGGTTGTGTTGGCTTACGCGACTCTGCAATATCGCGTGGACATCGGGGGCAGTTCCCTTGGATTGGCAGACTGGGGTGGTGGTTCCCCTATTTAAAAAGGGGGACCGTAGGGTGTGTTCCAACTATAGGGGGATCACACTCTTAAGCCTCCCTGGTAAGGTCTATTCAGGGGTTCTGGAGAGGAGGGTCCGTCGGATAGTCGAACCTCGGATTCAGGAGGAGCAGTGTGGTTTTCGTCCTGGTCGTGGAACACTGGACCAGCTCTACACCCTCAGCAGGGTCCTGGAGGGTGCGTGGGAGTTTGCCCAACCAGTTTACATGTGTTTTGTGGACTTGGAGAAGGCATTCGACCGCGTCCCTCGGGGGGTTCTGTGGGGGGTACTCCGGGAGTATGGGGTACCAGGCCCTTTGATAAGGGCTGTTAGGTCCCTGTACGACCGGTGTCAGAGCTTGGTCCGCATTGCCGGCAGTAAGTCAGGCTCGTTTCCGGTGAGAGTTGGACTCCGCCAAGGTTGCCCTTTGTCACCGATTCTGTTCATAACTTTTATGGACAGAATTTCTAGGCGCAGCCAAGGTGTTGAGAGGATCCGTTTTGGTGACCTTAGAATCGCTTCTCTGTTTTTTGCAGATGATGTGGTCCTACTGGCTTCATCAGTTCGTGATTTACAACTTTCACTGGAGCGGTTTGCAGCCGAGTGTGATGCGGCCGGGATGAGGATCAGTTCCTCCAAATCCGAGGCCATGGTCTTGAGCCGGAAAAGGGTAGCATGCCCTCTCCGGGTCGGGGAGGAGGTCCTGCCCCAAGTGGAGGAGTTTAAGTATCTCGGGATCTTGTTCACGAATGAGGGAAAACTGGAGCGTGAGATCGATAGGCGGATAGGTGCAGCGTCCGCAGTGAAGCGGGCGCTGTACCGGTCTGTCGTGGTGAAGAGAGAGCTGAGTCAAAAGGCAAAGCTCTCAATTTACCGATCGATCTACGTTCCCACCCTCATCTATGGTCATGAGCTTTGGGTTATGACCGAAAGAACAAGATCTCGGATACAAGCGGCTGAAATGAGTTTTCTCCGCAGGGTGGCTGGACTCTCCCTTAGAGATAGGGTGAGAAGCTCAGTCATCCGGGAGGGACTCGGAGTAGAGCCGCTGCTTCTCCACATCGAGAGGAGCCAGTTGAGGTGGCTCGGGCATCTGGTTAGGATGCCTCCTGGACGCCTCCCTGGTGAGGTGTTCCGGGCACGTCCCACCGGGAGGAGACCCAGAGGAAGACCCAGGACGCGCTGGAGGGACTATGTTTCTCGGCTGGCCTGGGAACGCCTTGGGATTCCCCTGGAGGAACTGCTCCAAGTGGCTGGGGAGAGGGAAGTCTGGGCCTCCCTACTTAGGCTGCTACCCCCGCGACCCGACCCCGGATAAGCGGAAGAAGATGGATGGATGGATGGATGGATGGTTAACTGTAGTTTAGAGACATCTTAAAATGCTTCTGTTCAAATACACATCCGACACTTGCGGGGGGGTGGGGGGTAGCGGTGCGCCACGGCTCTTCTGAATAAGTGAAACTATAATGTAACACAGTACACTAAAATTAAAGATATTTGACCATCCGACACTTGCGGGGGGGTGGGGGGGTAGCGGTGCGCTCTTCTGAATAAGTGAAACTATAATGTAACACAGTACACTAAAATTAGAGATATTTGACCATCCGACACTTGCGGGGGGGGGGGTGGGGGGCAGCGGTGCGCCACGGCTCTTCTGAATAAGTGAAACTACACAGTTGTTTACACTAACATTAAAAATATTTGACCATCCGACACCTGCGGGGGGGTGGGGGGGTAGCCACAGCGCCACTGAGAGCAGATCTCCGAATGCGTGAAGTTCCTCCTTTTACTTCATGAGTTTGAATGAATGGACACTTCCTGCTGTCTGACAGCAGGAAGCGTGGCCTTATATGGTGTTTTGAGGGGTGGGAATTATGTAAATAACCTTCACGCGTGCACGCGCAGCTGTTTAGGACAGGTGGGATTCATTAAATTTACGCACTGCATTTACACACGTTTCCTCATGATAGAAGACTTTGTTGAATCTGACGTGGCATGTTCGTACGAACGCTTCGTACGAACAAAAGTATAGGAGAAATTTAGGATAAAAATACGAACATTTTCGTGAATGAGGGCCATTGTTCCCATCCAACAACAAATTTGTGCTCTACATTCGACTCGTCACGCGTAAGCATCTGGGAATAGGTGTCTTGGTCAAGGACACCACGACTATTCAACAAACTGCTCAGGAGGCCACAGCTTCTGAAGCCAGCAGCTCAGGGGCCGAACATCCAGTAATTAAAGTCATTATGTAAATAAACCAAGTATGACAAAGATCTGTTACCTTTTAAATTTGTTTATTTTATTGCATTAAATCAAAATACCACAAAAAGAGCCCAAAATCCTGTAATGATACACCTTCGTCTCTCTGGAAACTGTATAAAAACACATTTCACAGAATCTTTCAGTGAAACGCAGAACACTGACCTTATTTTATTAGTTTGAATCAGAACACAAATAAGTCATAGAAGACTCTCTTTACTTGTTACTTTGTCTAATTCAGACATAATCAAAGCATCACCTATGTTATTCATATGAGCAGTGTTGTACTTTACAATATGTTTTATGATCACATATCTTACTATGCTGGTTTATTCTGCAGTACGATGGTGCTTAAACTGTGTGAAAGTTCAAACTATGTGTCAGACTGAACTTTCAGTTTTGTTTAGAAGTTAGAATACAGTTTTAATCTGTTGTTTCATGAAGCTGGCTCCAGTCTAATCTGTTTCTCTGTCTTCATTCTAAACAACTTCTTCTCTGTTCTTCAAAACATTTCTTGTTGACGTTCACCTGACGTCAACTAATCTCCTCCCACTCCCTGATTGAAATGACCAATCGGGAAGGAGCAAGTCATCTGATCTCAGATCCTCTTTAAGAAGCTCTATAGCTTCCTGTAACTTCCAGTGCTGTAGGAAGTTTGAGATGTGAACTTTCTCTTTGAAGCTGGGAACGTCCGACCATGAGCAAAAAGGTCCGCGTGTCTCAGCAAGGTTTAACAGCAAGCTGCTGTGGAACCCGAATCGAGTGTCACAGTTTCAAACTGTGAATTAATTTCCTCTCAAGGAATCTTCTATTTTGAAGTAAACCAGAAACTGACGCTACTTCCGAGGATCCACGCGAACAACAGAAGACGTTGAAAGTAAACAGAACCAGTTCAGGCGCACCGGACCTGCAAGGACTCTGTGCGTCTGAAAAGCTGGTGCCTTCTCTTTACCGGACTGTCGTCTTAAAAGGTAACGAGTCAGCTGTTTACAAACGTACCTGGAGTTCAGCACAAGTCTGATGGAGAGTGTTATTTCTGGTCATACACTCAAGATAAATAACTTCCTTTAAACCCTATCCTTCCTCCTTCTCACTCTTATGGTGAATCCAGACCGAATGCGTTTTCTACTGCAGGAACGTCCAGTTTACATGCAAAGTCAATGGTGGACGCACCTCCAGCAGCCTCCTGGCGTCTTGCGTCACGTCGCGTGCGTGTTGAGCGTGCTAGAGAGCGATTTCCGTGCACGTGAACCCGCGTCCACCTCCAAAGCACGCCTCCAACATGCTGAAGATTTCGCCGTTCAACTTTCAAACGCCGCTCAAACTCTACCCGATTGGTTGGTGTGTCAACCAATCAGGGAGAGTCGGGGGAGAAGAGAGGGGGTCAGGGGGAGAGTCCCTATGTGACGCGGAAACCAGTGACGCGGAAACCATTGCGCATGTGACGTATTGTTTGTGGAACACAGAAAAAACCCGCGGAGTCATGGAATATGGAAGAGAAACTCATTGTAGCTGTGTGTTCGCGACAATTCCTTCACAACCAGTCAAGTCTGCTCCACAGAGACAGAAATAAAGAGCTCCTCACCTCGCGGAGTGCAGTGACGACTCGGTACACCGGTAAGCTCCTCCCCCACACCCCCGCAGCAGCAGGGTTGCCAGATAAACATGAATTTTATTTTTTTATTTTTTTATTTTTACCCCTTTTCAGTGCAAATGTTCACTAAACTCAACACATTATTAATCTTATCAGACCCTCACGCAGCAAATATGACAGTTTGGGTAAAAAAAAATAAAAAATAAGCAACAGTACTAGATGATTAATTAATTTTTATCTGGCAACCCTGCGCAGCAGTTTTCTGGGTAGTTTCGCTTCTGGCTTTTTGGTCTGGACACAAAGTGCGTCCACTTGCGTGCGTGTTGAGCTTTTTTGCAGTTGAAATCGCGTTCGGTCTGGATGTACCATTAAACTTCTCCTTATCTTTCTAAGCCAGAACTTTAAGCTAAATGCCTGCAGAACAGTGATGGGAATAACGGAGTTACAAATAAACGGCGTTACAAACGGAGTTCTTTTTTTCATTAACGGGTAATCTAAGTCAGGGGCGCAACTACATATTTTTGAGGTGGATGCGAAAACATCAACGGCGCCCCCCCCCCCTTTTTTTTACCTGCCGCCTCATACAGCTTTCCTCCCTTAGTCATGCACTTAGAAAATACAGTAGCAATATTACAGATTTTTTTAATGTTACATATTATATCAGGTGATCATTCCAATCATAAACAAATAATAAGTTTAATAAAGTACAACTATATAGCAGTAGTGGTAATCAGTGCTCAATATTTTATGTAGCGAAAATATGAAATCTTAACAGCCTGGAGTCCATGTCAGTGTTTTAACATTTATGACATTTAAACTGTTACTTTCCGTGAAAGAAGACAATGAAAGATGGTCATCAGAAATTCAAACCATCATGGTATACAGTATAGGTTTTTGTTGCCTCCCTAATGTAATTATTCCTACCTGATGTCATCACTTGTCTCCTCTATCACTGACCTCGTGTCTGTCTCCTTCACCCTCGTGTCTGTCTCCTTCACCCTTTGTCTGTGGCATTCTGCACTAAGTCATATGGTCAAAAAAGCATTATATATTAGTTGTAAAAATTACAGATCTTAATACAGTTTTAAAAAATAATGTTTACACGTTATTGCTTGGGCTTAAGTAGCTGTTCCCTCACTTCCACCTGCATTAGACCAACCTGTTGCCTTCCCCAGTCTGTCTTGATTCCCCTGTCATCTTCTCTTCCTTCTCTCCATCCTCACAGCTGAATGACATTAATTTTGTGTTAAGTAGGTTTAAAAATACAGCAGTCAAACCACAATAGAAATGAAACTTTAATTTAAATGATCTCCTTGTTGGATAACAGTTACTGACTGGACATTTCATCTGATCTGACTTACCAGATACATCACAATACACACCACTGTAGTGATATTAAATAAGACATTTAAACTCAAGTGTCCCTCTGCCAAAAAGGTTGGTAACATGGGTCACCAACCTTTTTGAGTCTAAGGGCTATAGTGACACTGAGGACTAATTTGTCTGATACACACATAAACTTGTACAACTCATCTTTAATTAAAGAATCAATAATAATTAATGTACATATGAGTGAATAAATTGCAGCACTGCATTGGAACATAGCTGGGAACTGCCACCACAACAGTTTAGCTTTCCTGTGTTGTTTCCTGAGTTTTATTTAGGTCATTCTTACACTTAGTGTGTGGATGTGTGTGTGTGACACGTATCAAATATTCATAAAAATATTAAACAAATCACGTCTATAGGGGAGGCATCATTTATTTAACAGCCAAATATGGGACGATTCCTATATTAGGCTAGCTTTAGCTAACCTGAATATTTACAAGCCTCCTGTCCTGCTCATATACACTGACTGTACTTACCTACTATCTTTTAACCACATTGAAAGGCTTTTTTTCCATCCTGCCAACAACTTCCTTCTCCCTTTTTCTGTTTTGCGCCCTGGAAAGTTTTTTTCTGCTGCTCCAGTGCACGAGTGAAAAAAATAAAAAAATAAATAAATAACGCGCCTGTGGGCGCGTGTTCACACTCACAGCACCTGTGTGTGAAGGGAGAGCAGAGAGACAGGAGGAGGGAGGTGAGGGAGCAGGGGGGGCGCCTAATCAGTGCTGTTCCTGTTATTGTCATTTCATGCAGTTAAAGAAAATGCCTGCTAGAAAAACGTTTTTTTTTTAGAGACGCTTTTGACGCCCCTTAAGTCCAGCGCCCCCATGCGGTGCATCCACGGCATAGCGCCCATTTGCGCCCCTGATCGAAGTAGTTACTATGTCTATCGTTACAACGCCGTTACCGTTACAAACACTAAATGGGGGTACGTTACTTTCAGTCTTCTGCGCGCAGGCTCTCGTGCTGTTTGTTTACGTTTTTTCCCCTTGGTGAGGGAGGGTGGAGGGGGATGGAGCAGAGGGGAAGGAGGGTAGGAGCATAGACGTGGGAGCAGAGGGGAGGGAGGGGCGAAACAATAAGGATGATGCTGATTGGCTAAGGTAGAGTGTCAGTTAGAGGTCAGCCAATCGGTTTTGTTGTTCTGCTCACACACGTCACGCGCTGCTGAAACAGAAGTCTGGCAGCAATGGCGAGTCTGGAGGGAAAGTTGGCGTTTTCAAAGTGGAAATACAGAAATTACTTTACTCTCCTTGAGGTAAAAGGCAAGAACGTGCATGTGAAGTGTACATTATGTCCCGGAGCGTCTACGTCCGTCGTAATCTGATCTGATGAAGCATCAACTGCTCAGGTAATTCAGCTTTTCAGTACTGTTTTAAAAGTACTTCATATTGTGAAAATGGTTCTTTTGTTTTTAAGAAAATTCTTGAAGAACCAGTTGTGTGAGGGTTTGATTTTATTTTACACTACAAAGCACTTATTTTAACTGTTTACTTTTATTTCTAAGAAAACACTTGAACAGTACAGGGTGCACATAGAGCTGAAAACACAATTGTTATATTATTTTGTTAACCTGTATTTTGCAATGAAGAAAAAACTTGAAGTATAGTATGTCAACCAGTCATGTTCTGTTGAGGTGCTGTAATTATTTCTACTTAAAATTCGTAGATATATCTAAACTTAAACCAACCAAACAAACAATAGTTACTTTCCCTGGTAACTAATTACTTTTATAGGTGAGTAATTCAGTTACTAACTCAGTTACTTTTTGGGCGAAGTAACTAGTAACTATAATTAATTACTTTTTTGAAGTAACATTCCCAACACTGCTGCAGAATAAGTAAATATGTCAACTTATAACTGGTCTTTTGTACCTAAATTTGAATCTGTCTACAGTAAATTATAGGAAACCTGATCGATCAATCGATCAATATATGTTGTGATGTAATTCAATGATTTGTTAATTAAATGATTCAGCTCTGCTGTTTCAACATCAATTAATGTTTCATGTCTTTGCATCCCATCACAGAGTCACAAAATTATAATATTAAACTGAAAAAGAGAGAACCCGTGAATTATTGATGATATAAATAGATGCCGAGGTTCACAGGTAAACTCTTGCTCATTCTTACATGTTAGTGTACATCACGGTTCAGTAAATCCGACGTTAGATATACTAATCTACATCTTACATCTGGTAGCACCATACGTGTTTAAGTACACTATCTGGTGGCCCCGTAGGTGTCTCTGAAAGATTAATTTTAATATTTCTGTGATCAAGAAAAATGTTGGCATAATATCCAATTTTTAATGACTCTAAAGAGATAGTTTTGGCTGATGGTGTTCAAAATGTCACAAAAGCTGCATGTTTTATGTCATTTGAAGCTGAAAATTATCATGGTTCAACTCTTAAACACATAATGATGTTTACATTATAGACAGGAGAAGCATATATATAGACAAAATCTTAACATTACATTATAGAAAGGAGAAGCATATTTTTTGGTCCAAGATGGCGCAGGTTGTCATGGCTTGCTATCTAACTCCTCTCCTGAACTTTTTACTGCTGTTCGTGTTCTGCCTTTTTTTCATCGACGATGCATCCTCGCTCCTGGTCTATGATCGCTCAACTCTTCTAAGTCTCCAAGACTCGCTGATCAACACACCGACTACTGGCAAATATGGACATTTTAAGCCTCCTCCACTTCCACCGTTCCTGGCGTCCGTTCCAGCTTACCTACAACGCAACGTGACCACGCTGCCACGCAACAAGCGGCGCAGAAGACGCGGAACGAGGGCAGGCGTGCTGGTGAGATTTAAAAAGTATCTCTCGTCTCACAACACGCCGAAAGCTGACTTACCTCCTGAATTCAGCGTCTTTGATGTCCGCCGTTCCTTCGCTCGCCGCCACAGATGCCTTGTTGCTGTCAATCATGACGCCAGCGATCAGTATCCATCTTGTCCCCCGGTGATGACTGTGGAGCGAGGCTGCGTTAAACAGAACCTCCGCCCGCTCGCTCGAGCTGAGAGTGACGTAACTGGCTGCGTTCCAACCCGTGCAGCACTGTTTAACGCCAGATCGATCACTAATAAAACTTTTATATTAAGTGATTTGATCTCAACTCATCGTCTGGATCTGTTTTTGATTACTGAAACTTGGCAGAAAACTGGAGACAACAGCTGCTTCTCTGAGCTTCTTCCAAATGGCTACTCCCACCTGAGCGCACCGCGTGGGGCAGGAAGAGGGAGAGGGCTCGCTGCTGTGTTCAACGAGGCGTTCAAATGCCACATGTTGCCTCAGAAAAATTACAGCAGTTTTGAAAGTATGCTTTTTGTGCTGGAATCTGCTAAACCTCTTCTGTGTGGCCTCTTTTATCGGCCACCACAATACAATAAAAACTTTCTCAGTGAGTTTTCAGAACTACTGGCTGACCTACTGCCAAAGTTTGACTCTTGGCTTTTCTGTGGAGACTTCAATGCACATACCTGCTGTCCAAGTAATCAGCTTGGATGTGAATTTCAGGACCTCCTGGACTCTTTTAACCTGTCGCAGTCGGTCTCGGGGGCCACATACAGCCAGGGTCATACACTGGATTTAATTATCTCCCACGGCCTTCAAATACCTACTGTGGAGATTCTGGACACTTGTATTTCAGACCATTTTCCCGTATTATTTGAAATTTTCACCTCTCCTGCACCGAAGGCTATTCTCCCAGCACGTCTCTGCCGCTCCATCACCCCATCCACCCCATGTCAGTTCAATGATGCCTTTAAGAGCACTGACTTTTGCTCTACTGTCAGCCTGGACCCATCTCTACATCCTGAGGACTTCATCACCTCCTTCCATCACACCTGCACAACGATCTTGGACTCCATCGCTCCTCTCAAACAGGCATCTTCAAAGAACAAACCACCCCCATGGCTCAACGAAACGACGCGAGCTCTTCGACAACGTTGCAGAAAAGCAGAGCGAATATGGAAGCGCGACCGGCTTCATGTATCTCAGGGAATACTGAGAGACTGTCTCTGTGATTATCAAAATGCTGTGAAGCAGGCCAAGTCACAGTACCTCTCCAATTTAATCTCCACCAGCTCCAACCGGCCGAGGACGCTTTTCAGCACACTCCAGTCTGTTATCAATCCATCTGTCAATGTTCTGAAAACTGCCACACAGTCTACCTGTGACGACTTTCAGAGCTATTTTGTCAACAAAATAGACTATCAGGCAGAACATTGTCAGTCCATCCAACACCATCCAGTCATGTGCATCTGCAATAACCACAGCTGTTTTTGACCAATTTGACCTGGTCTCACTGCCTAACCTCACCAAGGTGGTTCAGCAGATGAAACCAACTAACTGTTCTCTGGACATCATTCCCTCTAAAATGTTCAAACAATCCTTTGATGTAATTGGTCCTTGTGTTTTGTCATTTATTAACAGCTGTCTATCTTCAGGTTTTGTGCCATCTGCTTTCAAACACGCTGTGGTCAGGCCTCTTCTCAAAAAACCAGGCCTAGATCCTACAGCTCTCTCTAATTTCAGACCAGTTTCCCATCTGTCATTTCTATCAAAGGTCCTAGAAAAGATTGTTTTTATTCAACTTCAATCTTTTCTAGAGCTCAACAACCTGTTTGAAAAATTTCAGTCAGGTTTTCGAGCTCGTCACAGTACTGAATCTGCACTGCTCAAAGTACAGAATGACATTCTTCTGTCTCTGGATGCAAAAAACCCTGCTCTGCTGTAGGGGTGGGCGATATATCGAATATACTCGATGTATCGCAATATTTTAAATGTACGATGGTTAAAAGGGCTATATCGTGTATATCGAGGATCCTCCTGCTGTCGCGCGGGCCCCCACTCGCCCCCCTCCTTCCTGCAGGCTGCAGGAGCCGCGCGCGAGACTTTCAGCACAACATGTAAACACGGCAGATATGAAGAGCGCTGCACGCTGCTGAGGGGGGAAAACAATGTTCTGAGCTAGTTTGGATTAAATTGTCAGATGAGGGCATAAAAAATGTTTTTGTAGACGATGCTGAAAATAGTCCCGAAGAAAGGTCTGAACTACGAATCTTTTTCACCATTTAAACAGCGGAGTGGAGCATGAACGGCAGAACCAAGTGTTTTTACAGCTGCTGCTTCCTTAAAACAAACCACGGGTCTGAGCTTAGTCATGCGTGCACCGCATAGAGAGGTGGAGACATTAATAAATCAGCATTTTATCATTATCGCTAAAGACACGGTCCTTAGCGGCTAACAAGATGGCTAACGCGTTAGCCGTCTTCTTCCACAGCTGAGACTGACCGTGTCTTTAGCGATACAGCTGATTTAATAATGTCTCCACCTCTCGGTTCACGTTTCTGAGTGGAGGCTGTCGTGTTTTACACAAGGATTCAATGCGACACTTTGTAGAGCAACTTTAGAGAACGTCTTCGTGAATCCGGAAACAACCCCTGACCCTTTCACAATAAAACCGGATACAGTACACAGAGGCTCACTGTGATAAATCTGTTCTTGTTCAGAGGTTTTGCAGACATTGCCTGAACTTGGCACAGTTTGAAACTTGTGCACATTTTGTGGTTTGTTGTTAAAAATTACTAGCACATGCAAATAGTTGAGAGTTGTTACCTGTGACTGTTCTGGGTCAGTAAATTTTATGGCCACTGTTTACACTTTTGTTTTTGTATTTTAAAGGCCTTAATTGTTTTGATTTAATATTTTTTTAATGTTAAAAGCACAAGAGCACCTTTTTAAGTTTAAATTATGTATTCTTCCTTTTTGCTTGAAGTACTTTTTATTTATGTGTGCAATTGATGGTTAAAATAAAATATTTAAGTTTGTTCAAATTTAGTGTTGACATTTTTTAATCAATTTTGAATCATTTTTTCATTGATTTTGGAGATATCGCGATATATATCGTGTATCGTGATATAGCCAAAAAATATTGCGATATAATATTTTCCTCATATCGCCCAGCCCTACTCTGCTGGTGATGTTAGATCTCTCAGCAGCTTTTGACACCGTCGACCATCAGGTACTAATCAACCGCTTGTCTCAGCAGGTTGGCCTCCAGGGAGCTGTGCTTGAGTGGTTCAAATCTTACCTGTCTGGGAGAACTTTTTCTGTCATGATAGGCGATCTGTCCTCCTCTTCATCAACCCCTCTGACCTCTGGCGTACCACAGGGATCTATTCTAGGGCCAGTCCTCTTCTCTCTTTACATGCTGCCATTAGGATCAATCATTGCACGTCATAACCTGTCTTTTCACATGTATGCAGACGATTTACAAATCTATCTGCCAGTCACTCCCAACCCCTCACTCAGTTCAAACACTCTTGTCAACTGCTTAAATGACATTAAGCACTGGCTCTCTCAAAACTTCCTCCACCTAAACACAGATAAAACTGAATGCATTTTATTTGGTGCACCTGATGACACCAACAACATCCTTCCCAGTCCCAGTGTTGGTTTTCCCCTCCCCCACTTCAACCCGGTGGTCAGAAATCTTGGAGTGCAGCTTGACTCCAACTTAAAGTTTGATAAACAGATCAGTTCTGTTGTCAAGACCAGCTTTTTCCAGCTCCGTCTGCTCTCCAAAGTCAAGTCATTTCTCAGCCGTGGTGATCTGGAGAAGGCCATCCATGCCTTTGTGACCTCCAGACTTGATTATTGTAATGCTTTGTATGTTGGTATTAATCAATCCTCCATCTCCCGTTTACAGCTTGTACAGAACTCTGCCGCGCGCTTTTTGACCAACACACGAAAATATGAACACATCACTCCTGTCCTGTCCTCTCTACACTGGCTCCCGGTTCAGTTCAGGATACAGTTCAAGCTGCTCCTGTTTGTTTTCAAAGCTCTGAATGGACTTGCTCCTCTGTACATCTCAGAACTTTTGAAAGCCCATCAGCCCAGCAGAGCTTTACGATCTGCCAGTCAACACCTGCTGGAGGTGCCTCGCTCAAGGTACAAACAATGGGGAGACCGGTCATTTTCTGTTGCCGGCCCAAAAGCCTGGAACAGTCTCCCCCTTGAGCTGCGTGCCACCTCTGATCTGACTCTGTTCAAAACCAGACTGAAGACCCACTTGTTCAAAAAAGCTTTCAGTGTGTAACTTTTATTACTTTTGGTATTTTAGTATGTAGCATTTTTTTATTTCCATTGCCTTTTTATTTCCACTTGTTCAAAAAAGCTTTCAGTGTGTAACTTTTATTACTTTTGGTA
>JBBPBX010032613.1:0-30000 GCA_038048925.1 Garcialebias charrua
AGTCTAACGGGGTACCTGAGATGCCAATGGAGGTTAGTCTGTTGAGGAGGACAGAATGACAGATGGTGTCGAAGGCAGAGCTTAGATCAAGAAGACCAGAGTCAGCAGCAAGAAGGAGGTCGTTAGTGATTTTTACTAGGGCTGTTTCGGTGCTATGGTGGGGGCGAAATCCAGATTGAAACTCTTCATAAATGTTGTTGTTGGACAGGTGAGAGTGAAGTTGACTAGCAACAGTTTTTTCAAGGATCTTGGAGATGAAGGGCAGATTGGAGATCGGACGAAGATTACTGAAGTTGGTGAAGTCAAGACCTGGTTTCTTGATGATGGGGGTGATGGCAGCAGATTTGAAGGCTGCGGGAACAATGCCAGAGGTCAGGGAGGAGTGGATGATATTAGTGATGATAGGGAGCAGAGACGGGAGACAGGATTTAACAAGAACTGTGGGAAATGGGTCAAGTTGACAGGATGAGGACTTGGACTTGCTGATAATGTCAGATATGTCATCAGCAGAGGGGAGGGAGAAGACAGAGAAAGGGAGGGAGGGGGAGTTCAACATGGATGTTGGGGGCAGTATTTGGACCAAGGTGTTTATGAATTGAAGTAATCTTTTCATTGAAATATGACATCAGGGAGTTGCAAAATTCTGTGGAAACCATGTGAGAGGGCAGGGAGTTAGGAGATGAGACAGAACGGTGGAGGAGAGAGAACAATGTTTTTGAATTACCAACATTAGAACTGATGATGTCAGAGAAGTAGCTGGATTTGGCTTGAGAAATACTGTTCTTGTAATGGATGAGGTGGTTTGCATAAAGTTCCTTGTGAATTGTGAGACCGGATTTTTTATAAAGACGCTCTAGCCGGCGACCTTTGGTTTTCAGGGAGCGGAGTGCTGGAGTGAACCAGGGTGCAGAGTTGGCGAAGGAAACAGTCCGGGTTTTCAGGGGAGCAACAGAGTTAAGGATGTTGGTTAGGCTGGTGTTGTATAATGTGACAAGATCATCTGGGTTGGAGGAGCTGAAGGTGGAGAGGGTATCATTAATATGAGATAAAAGAGTGTCATGGTTGATATTCTTGATATTACGGAAGGAAAGAGTGCGTTGAGGTTTATCTGAGGAAAATTTAAGATTAACATTGAATGAAATCATCAGGTGATCAGTAAATGGAAGTTCATCAGAAGAACAGTTAAGAGGAGAAAGTCCAGAGCAGTAGAGTAAGTCCAGTGTGTGGCCCATCTTGTGCGTTGGAATGTCGATGAATTGTTGATAGCCGCAGCTGTCTAGGCCAGATGTGAAGCCTGATTAGGCTGATGGGTTCCAGGTGCGAACGTCTAGTTGTTAGAGTGGGCGTGGTATAAGAACAGCTTCTCTGCGTGCAGGCAGACAGGTCATCTTCACACGTCGCCGTGTGGCTGGTGCCGTGGGTTCTGGACCGTCATGGTGTCCCACGGGTTTTGGCCGTAAAGGCAACCAGTCACTGAGTGTGGTACAGGCTGTTTGACTACTGGATGGTAAAGCGCTGCGGTGCTCCGCTTCTCCGCTCCCTCATGCGGCGACTGTGTGTGTACGTGTGTACTAAAAATCTTTTCTGTTCTGGCTTCTGAAGGAGGCAGTCGACTTTCTCCTTTCCTCCCTCGTCCTCCCCCCCCCACCCCCACCCCCTGCTGCTGTTGCTTCTTGTCTGCAGCTTCTCATGAAGCACCTCGAACGAAGATTAAGATGAATTGGGTGGTATGGAAAATCAACTCTACTGAAGATTTCAACAAAAGGCAAGGCACGGGGGAGCCGGCCCATCCCCGCAGACGAAACGAGAGGATACGCCATGGATTCGATGGAATGGTGACGTCTCGCTCTCTGTGTGCTCTGAGGGAATGTGAAGAATCTGGATTAAATTGGATTACGATGGCAGCGCTTTGCTTTTTTTGGCGTTTTGTGGAGCACTGGCCTATCGGCAAATGAGGGAGAGTTTCAGCAGGACCTAATGCTGGAGCACCCGATCTGATCTGCGCCGTGACCTCGGAAATCAGCTGTTTACGAGCTAATCCGGAAGGTGAACACGATCTCTGAGGATCGCAGATCATCCGCTCGGATTGGGACTCTGGACGCTGTTGGTCAACATCTAAGGGCCACAGCTTGGATCAGAGGAAAAAGTCCCGAATTGGACCATATCAGAGTTGCCCAGCAGGACTCAAGGCTGAAGGAATTATACTGTCTGCCTGAAGTGAAAAATATTTGTAATCCTTATCTGACTTTACCCTAAACAGCCTTGGAAAAGGCTGGATGTCAAATTTCTCCTGAGACGTGTTTTCTGAGGCAAACAGCTGCACCTAGCTAGAAGGTTGCCGGTTCAAATCCCGGTCCGGGGCCTTTCTGGGTGGAGTTTGCATGTTCTCCCCGTGCATGCGTGGGTTTCCTCCGGGTACTCCGGTTTCCTCCCACAGACCAAAAAACATGCTTGTTAGGCTGATTGGTGACTCTAAATTGACCCTAGGTGTGAGTGTGAGAGTGGATGGTTGTTTGGTGTGAGTGAGATAGGTCCCTCTTGTAAATGAGTCCCGGTGACTCAACGAGAATAGCCTGTATAAATAAAGGTTGAATGAATGAATGTATGAACCTACCGCTACACCCTCCCGAGAACTTTTCTATGAGCGTTATCGGAGGCCGATTGGTTTCACCTCAGAACTGTTGCTATCTGGAATGTCTCATGGACAGAAATCTCACTGCCTCAGTCTCAAAATGCAACATGTGATTGTCTTAAATGTGCTTGGTATAGTTTTTTCTGTCTCATATGGTGTCATGAAAGACAAAATGTGATACATCTTTTTTTAATACCAACGCTGTGACCCTCATGGTTCTTTCCTTGTTTTCACACCTTTGACCTTCATCCCGATATGGATGGGCAGTGCTAGGCACCGCTAATTAAAAAATTAGTTCCACAATTTCTAAAACGCTTATTAATTTTTTTAGGTCCACAATTTCAAAAGCACAAATGTCTTATGAAAATTAGGGGAAGCTAATCTAATCCGCTATTTATATATTTCTATATTATATATATATATTATATATATATATATATATATATAATATATATATATATATATATATATATATATATATATATATATATATATATATATATATATATATATATATATATATATATATATATATATATATATATATATATATATATATATTTATATATAGCCGGCAGCGTTATCAATATTTGCACTACACTGCCAACTGAAAAGTAACAAAAATGATCCTAAAAGGATGAAATTACAAAAATCAAAGGATTTATTTAATACTTTACGTACATATATTCTATTCGGCCACGAAATTAACAAAAAATAGAATGATCTTTTAATCCCTAAAACCACGTTTAAATCTCAAATACACGGGTGTGTCGCCACCGCATTTATACATAAAGTAACCCAAATACATGAAACTAACGACTCGCCGTCGAATGGTCGACACAAAAGACACAATAAAATCATCCGGCCACGTTAATTTGGCTTGAAACAGCGGGGTTCTCTACGGATTTATCCATTAGTAACCCAGCACTACCGGTGTAACAGGCAGACACAGTTAGCGTCTATAGGTAGTCAACAGATTTAATGAAAAGTAACTAAAATACATGAAACTAACGACTCGCCGTCGAATGGTCGACACAAAACCCTCAATAAACTCCTCCGGCCACGTTAATTTGGCTTGAAACAGCGGGGTTCTCTACGGATTTATCCATTAGTAACCCAGCACTACCGGTGTAACAGGCAGACACAGTTAGCGTCTATAGGTAGTCAACAGATTTAATGAAAAGTAACTAAAATACATAAAAATAACGACTCACCGTCAAATGGTCGACACAAAACCCTCAATAAAATCATCCGGCCACGTTAATTTGGCTTGAAACAGCGGGGTTCTCTACGGATTTATCCAAGTACCCAGCACAAACAGTAGTCACAGTTCACCCGAGTTCACCTCTGAGTGACCCGGAAGTTGTCAAGATGGAATAGTCCATTTTTAGTAGGGGGATAAAGAAATCGACCGTTTTTTTATTGCGTATTTAATGATCGTTTTCATCGTAACTATAATTATTTTTATGTTAAATGTACATTAACAAGCATGAGCAATGTTAGTGATGTAGGTGACTGCACGGGGCGAGGCGGGGCCGGGGCCACTGCTGAAATGGGACCCCCAGGCATTTACCTACATGG
This sequence comes from Garcialebias charrua, assembly GCA_038048925.1. Lineage (NCBI taxonomy): Eukaryota > Metazoa > Chordata > Actinopteri > Cyprinodontiformes > Rivulidae > Garcialebias > Garcialebias charrua. The sequence goes on from JBBPBX010032613.1 coordinate 4,214, forward strand.
TAGAGCCGAGTCTGTTCTCAGCTCTGCCCCCCTCCCCCTCACACCCTTTCCTCCTCTGCTGTTTACGGTGGGGAAAAAGGTAAAACAAGCAGCATAAGAGCTTGTAAATAAGTTTATTGGTTTTTACTGATAGATAATTAGTTATTAGCGGTACTGCATTTTAAATAAAAATAGCACAAATCCGCTTATGAATTATAAAAGTTAGTCAATTCACAAAAACGCTGACAAAAAGTTTAGGTCCACTGTAAGCGGATTAGCGCTTTAGCGCTACCTAGCGTTCATTTGCCCACCACTGCGGATGGGAGAGGCCGCGCTGAAGAACATAATGTGATACGATGTCTCATGTGGTCTGATAGCAGTAGCTTCACACACTCGCCCCCTTCCGGATGACTGTGCGTACATATTCATGCTGTACTAGTGAAAACTTGTGCAATGTTAAAGGAGAAATGTAATCAAATCTGAAAAAATCGATATAACAATAATTTCATATAGTAAACAACACACATAAACATACTTAGTATGCTTTTTTCAAGTCAGTAGCTTAAAGAAATAGTTTTTTACATTTTTCCTGCTACATGCCGAAGTGCAGTGATTTCTGTAGTAATTTTCTGGACGCACTTTTATGACACAATTAAGACCTCCTTTGCTATCTTACAATAACACTGAAGCTATAAACCCATCATTACTGTCCTCCTGTCTGTCATTTAAAATGGAAGCAGAAGACTTTTTTGAATCTGAAGGATATCACTTTAGTTTGTCAAAAACAGTTTGGTGATTTAGTGCATTAATGGGCATTTCTATCCTGGAAATACGAATAGCCGTGCGTTAGCCGCCGCATGCTAACGTTAGCATGCTAGCGCCGTATGCTAACGTTAGCATGCTAGCGCCGTATGCTAACGTGGAAGTGGGGGTGTTGAAAATGTCCTGAAACAGTTACCAATGTCTTGTTAAGCTCTGTCTTCCCCAGAACATAGTAGGATCTAAAATGATTTTTAAAGATGAAGGAGCAAGTTGAAACATGCTGTCTCCCTCCTTGCTAGCAGGCTCCATTGGGAGCTGCCTGGCTAACTAACTACGGTGGCCCTACATGGCCAAAATTCTACAGCGGCCAAATGCACAGGAGCGGTAAAAATACAATATAAAATTTAAAAAAAGTTTTTAAATCGATTTTGGGGCTTTTAGAATCTATTCTGAATTGCCAGGACTAAGAATCTTGATTCTTTAAAAAATAGATTTTTTTTGCTGCATCCCTAATTGCTACACTCTGAAACCTTTTTGTCCACAACTAGATACACACACTAATATAACTGTATGAGGGACGACCGTTGCACTGCCTACGTCATATTCAGGGGACGGAGAGCAGGCAGGGGGAGGGGGGTCAAAAACACCAGATGAGAATTTTTTCACTTTGCAAAGTCTAAATTTGAGTTAGGATGACATTTTTAACTTGTGAAAATTTCTCAACAAGCTTATTTTATGCTTTTCATTAGACTACTATTAGCTTAAAAACACTTTTCATTTCTCCTTTAATAAAAGTACTCTGACTCTGACGTGTGTATATGGTTGTGAGGACCAGCAGGTCTCCCCTACACCGGGACCACTGCTGCTCTGTTTCCGGAGACTGCTCTTTTTCCTTCCGGGGTCCCCTCTGGTTCCTCTACGACTCCGTTTGAGGCTGTGCGCAAGTGCTTGAAACGTGGACTGTGGCGTCGTCAGCCGCTTTCCTTCCAGTGGCACGCAAGGTGTGACGTCAGTGCGGCCACTTGCCTTTTTCTACGGCATGTCGCGAGTGCCAGAACCAGTTGAAGGGTGATCTGTATTTAATAGTGAAAATCATTCAGTGTTTGTGTGTTGGGTTTAAAGGGTTATCTTGTTTTATTTATTTAGTTTTGTTGTGTTGAAGTTTAGCATGCCGATTTTAAACGATTTACTGAGTGACTTATTGTGAATAAACACTGCATTTTAAGGATGGTATAACTGACGATTGTTTTAGATTAATTGTAATAAATCATTGTTATTTTGAACAGTTGTCCCGGATGTTTTAATCAGTGCAAAGCGAACCTGCGTGGCCTTAAAGTAAATGCTCTGGATGAAATTCCCAGGGTGGCGTTGTTGTCTACTTACTTGTTTAATTTATTCATGCTCTCAGGGCATGAGTAATGCCACACAACCAATGACGCCATTCTTATAATGCCAGTTTAACTGCCAATAACTCGCGGTTGCCAACATCATAATTTCTCTCAGCCTGCGATAATTGTCGTGAGAAGAAGGCACAAGAGTGGACCTTGTTATCCTTGGGAGAACGTTGTGACAAAACTGCACCCACCCCATTCTCTGAGGCATCTACTTCCAAAATGAATTGACGACTTGGGTCAGGATGGCATAGAACTGGTGTCGAAGAAAAGAACCTCTTCAGTCTGTTGAAAGCGGCGTCTGCTTCGGGGGTCCACTTGAAGACGCACTTAACAGAAGTAAGTTGAGAGAGGGGTTTAGCGATACGGCTATAGTCCTTTTTGAATCGCTTATAAAAGTTTGTGAATCCAAGGAAACACTGAATCTGTTTCCTGTTTTCCAGGACTGGCCACTCTTCCACCGCTCTAATTTTCTCAGGGTCTGTTCGATAACAACCACTCTCAAAAATAAATCCCAAGAAAGAAACTGATGAAATATGATACTCACATTTCTCTCCTTTAACAAATAATTGGTTCTCGTAAAGTCTCTGAAGGACTCTACGTACATGGTTAGTGTGATCTGACTCATCTCGGGAATAAACAAGAATATTGTCTAAGTAAACAAAGATGAAGTCACCAATAAAATCTCGTAGAACTTTGTTGATCATTGCTTGGAAAATAGCGGGTGCATTAGTTAAACCAAAAGGCATTACACAATACTCATTCCAAGTGGTGTCTTGAAAGCGGTCTTCCACTCATTCCACTCATGGTCTGCTACCCTCATACATCTCCTCCTACATGTCTTTGCGTGAGTGCAGCTACAGTGTGCGCTCTCAGGACATGATTACCTGCAGTGTTCCGTCAGTGAGGACTGAACTTGGAAAAAGGGCCTTCTCCTATTCCGCTCCTGCTTCATGGAATATCTTACAAAAAGATCTGAAGCTCTCGAACTTGACTTCTCTAAATGGTTTTCAGAATCTGTTGGAATCCTGGCAAAAACCAATGCAGATTTGTTCCTGTCTTTGATTTTATACGTCTACCTTATAATGTTTTGCTAGTTTTTTGATACTTTGTAAAAAAAAAAAAAAAAAAAAATTGTTTTTCTCTTTTGTTTTCTATTGTTTATTGTTTGTTTGTTTGTTTATTGTTTAAGGAAATTCTACCATTGCTGTTCATTGTTCTTTAGTTTTAGCAGGTCGCTTTCGTAAATGAGCCCATGAGGTTCAAAAGATTTACCTGACTAAATAAAGGTTGAATGAATGAATCCCCCTCTTTAATTCGTACCAATGGTAAGCGTTTCTGAGATCCAACTTTGAAAATATGGTGGCAGACTGGAGTTGTTCATATATGGAGTCAATTAGAGGCAAAGGATATTTATTCTTTATTGTGATACTGTTAAAGATCCACTGACGTGATTTTTCTACTATTCATCAAATTGCTCAAAATATATATATATTATCATTTAAATATGTTAATTTTTGCAAACAAAATGATAAATCACTTTAATTTTGCTTTAAAAGTGATTTTGAACTTCAAGCCGTGTTTAATCATGGGAAATCCGTTTACACCTGAACGCACCATCTGTGATGTAATGTGCAGAGTGAGAGGCAGAGGGCTCCAGTCTCTTCAATAGCAGACATTTTAAAACCTGACTAATTTAGCAATCTAGGTGAAGATTTAAGCTATTTGTCTTCATTTTGGGAAGCAGAAAATAGTTTGGGTGATGGAACAAGAAACAGCAGGATCTAATTTAGATCTGATGCCGTATCAGACTTACTTTTATGTGAGCTGCTCATACCGTGACAAGCCAAGAGCTCTGCCTCAACTCTGCACATGACATCACAGATGGTGCGTTCGGGTGTAAACGGATTTCCCATGATTAAACACAGCTTGAAGTTCAAAATCACTTTTAAAGCAAAATTAAAGTGATTTATCATTTTGTTTGCAAAAACTAACATATTTAAATGATAATATATATATATTTTGAGCAATTTGATGAATAGTAGAAAAATCACGTCAGTGGATCTTTAAGGCCCCTATAATCAATACATGGACATAGAGTCTTCTTTCTTTGCCACAAAGAAGAACCCGGCACCTACAGGAGAAGTAGAAGGACGTATTATGCCAGATTCAAGAGACTTTTGTCTTCCTGACAAGGAATACATATTCCTTCATAGACTCTTTCAGGTCTCGACAGGTTGTACAATCGACTTGCCGGTAACGTGGCACCAGAAAGGAGGTCGATAGTACAATCATAGGGACGGTGGGGAGGCAGAGACAGGGCATGTTGTTTACTAAAAACAGGAGCCAAATCATGATAATCAGAGGGGATGGCAGAGACATCTATTTCTTCAAGTGATACAGCGTCAACAGTTTGACAAGTGACAGCAGAACGTAGGCATTGTTTTAAACATTTGTTACTCCATTTCTCAATTCTCCCCAACTCTCAGTTAATGGTTGGGTTGTGCTCCTTTAACCAAGGGTACCCAAGAATAATTTGGGGAGTAGGAGATTTGAATACATAAAAATCGATCATCTCTTGGTGATTACCAGAAATAATTAGACGAAGTTCAGAAGTTTTTAGAGTGATCTGGTCTAAAGTCTCCCCAGTAACCCTAGCTATACAGATGGGAAGAATCTCCTGAGTGGGCAGAGATACCTCTTTGACAAGGTCTAAACTAATCAAATTTTGTTCTATGCCAGAATCCACCAAAGCTGAAACTGGATGACGGTTGTGGTGAATTTGGATAAGTGTGGGTAATAAAAGTCGACCGGCGGAGGATAGAGCAGAAGCTCCCACCAATATCTCTCTCTTTATTGGCGGGCATTTTCGTTTACCCGGACTGGACAATCTCTCAGGTAGTGCCCGGATTTTTCATAGTACATACAGGAATTACTGTTTATGCGCTTTTGTCTCTCCTCACGTGACAGATGAGCTTGATTTATTTGCATGGGCTTAGATTCTGGAAATGAATGAAAATGTGCTATAGGGACAGTGTGATGAGCAAGTGAGACGGGAACTCTGTCTCTCTGGGTCTTGTAGTTTGCAAACAAGTTCTTGTAGGCGTGAGGCCCACCTGATGACGTGGCGAATCCGGAAGTGGAACGGTGGTGGGAGTTGTAGTCCTTCTCTCTTCTCCGTTCCCGGAAACGCTCGTCAATAGCTCCTGCTATGTCGATTAGCTCGTCAAAACGCTCAGGTTCATCTCTAGCGGCGATCTGGTCCTTGATGGGATCGGATAGAGAATTAAAAAAGGTACCTTGAAGTGCGAGGTCGTTCCATCCGGTCTGGGCCGCGAGGATACGGAACTCCAGAGCATATTCCGCGACAGGCCGACCTCCCTGACGAAGTCCAAGGAGCCGCTTTACGCCGTTGGATTGTTGTAGAGAGGCCTATCAAAGATTCTTCTGAATTCTTTCAACAAGGTATCAAAAGTGACAAAATCAATGTTATGAAACTGTAGGTAGGAATTTGCCCAACGAAGTGCTTCACCCTTTAGTTGACTGGTGAAATACGTGATTTTAGCTGCATCCGTTGTGTACAGTTGAGGAGCTCCTTTAAACGCTAGAGCACAGCGTCTTCCTCAAGGGCACTTCAGCATGGGGTGCAGTATGGAACCCCAGACTGTAAGAAGGCCTCCATACCCACTGGGCCAAGCCACTCAACAACACATTTTTAGATAGATAATTACTATCCAACAGAAGACCATTATGTTGCTCCCAGTTTTTTGCTTTTCTATTTTAGTTTAAAGCAAATTTGTTTAAATGTATATTGATTTAAAAAGGCAGGAGGGGCACTTTTGTCATTGGTGAGGTGCACTGGGGCTGTCATCTGTTTTGGACATGTCTAACGAGAAAGCAAAGTCGAACTTGTGAAAAACATTTTCTTTTTTGTCACTGTGTCCTCAAGCGTCGTCAAGTCAATTTCAGCTCTAAGGCTTAACCTGAACGCTGCAGCTAAATGGTAAATGGATGGTAAATGGAGCTTATTTATATAGCGCTTTCCAGCCCCCTGTGAGGGACCCCAAAGTGCTTTACAATACCAACCATCCACCCATTCATACACACATTCATACATCGGTAGCGGCGACTGCCATGCAAGGCGCCTTCCAGTCCTACCGGGAGCAACTTGGGGTTAAGTGTCTTGGGGACACAACGACACATGGTGTGAGGAACCGGGATTCGAACAGTTAAGTTATTGGATAGCTTCAATTTTCTATTTGTTTCCTGACATCATTATTACTCGTTATTCTGCAGACAAAATACAAAGTATCACTTGTGTGACTGCTCAATGAAAAGTTTTATTAAGCCTGTACCAAATCAGTAGCTTTCTAAATTTCATTCATTCAACCTTTATTTATATTTATACAGGCTATCCTCGTTGAGCCACGGGGACTCGTCCATTGTTATGTCCATTGCCTAAATCAAGACTAGCAAAAATTATAAATAAAAAAACTACTTGTTCTGCCATCCATCCCACTTTTGTACTGCTTCTCCCTGTGCTCAGTCCACAGCTGTAGCAGCTGTCACAACCTCAAGTCGGCTTGTTAGCCCACAGAAAATGGCCAGGACCTCTGATCAGTCATTTTATTTTGTCTGCTGAATTGCTCTGGTCAACATTGGTACCAGACTATAGGCAAGTGATGTTCTCATGAGCAGGGGCGGATCTAGAGGGGGGGCAGGGGGGCCAGTGCCCGCCCAGCCATCTGATTGGCCCCCCAGTGCCCCCCCCAGATTTTTTTTTCATTGTGTGTGTTGCTGAAGAAATGTGTGCTATCAGTTGATGTTAATAGAATTAGAGGAATAAATAGGAGGGAGGAGATAATTATATTTTATTTTTTAAATAATACTGGACTCAATAAGAGAATTTGAGAAAAAGAATTTATAAACACCAAGAGGTGGCAGTAGTGCATTAATGATGGATGCAAGCAACTGTTAAAAACCAAAGAAGAAGAAGATTTGGACACAGCAGAGTAAACCCAACAGAAGAAGAAGAGAAGGAGAACCAGGAAAAGTTGAAAGATAAATATTGTGCAGCTAAGAGGAATACAGTTGATTTGACTCAAAGATTGATAATCTGACTTCATAGGTAAGTTTTACAGTGGTTTAATGTTTTAAGCTCTCTCATTAGAAAAACTATACAGAATGAGAAATACTAGCTAAGCTAAGAAAATAGCAATCAGAGTAGTTACTTCTGGCCAATATAATTATTGTACATAGGAAATATTTATTGGTTCAAAAGTTATCTTCTGGCCACAAAGTCAAGAAATTCTGCTTATTAAATTGTGTTATGTTCTTTTTTTCTTACATGTGAAAGGTAATGCTAATGGAGCCAGCTTGTACTATAAAACGGGACAATTTAATCTGTTTACTCCTTTTGCTTTATTATGTTTTACATTAAATTTAAAATTTCTTTGAATTCTTGTGTGTTTAGCTTTGTCATTTTATTTGATGTTTTCTTTTATCTTGACTGGTTTATTTTTTTCCTAGGGTTGAGAATGAAAAGACAGGGAGGCAGGATAGACAGCTTCTTTGTAAAAAAAAAAAAAAAACAGGCACAAATCCAACAGGGTTCAGCTCTGACATCAGCAGCCCTGGTAGTTCATGTCCTGATACCAGTCACGAGAAGGAAAGTCAGGCAAACACCAGTCCACCATCACCAGGTCAGACTATCTACAGAAATAATCAAATTCCTATTCCGTTTTAGGTTATTTTTACATGTTGGCTGCTGCTAATGTGTTTCTTTAATTGTTGGTTGAATTTTGTTAATGTACTGTTTTTACAATGTAGTTCAATCAATGGAGGAGTCTGGAAACACAGAGAGCTCTGCGTCTGACCAGGATGATGATGAGGCAGAAGGGCCAGTTGCAGGAGATCCCACTGACCTGTTCTCAGCTGCGTCCAGCACTCCTTTTGCTCTTCCAAAAGGACCCAGTGGTAATTTTACTTACACAAACACCTGCTTAGTAGCTGCATTATTTACATGACATAATGGTCATGTAAAGTACTCTTACTGTATTATCATTGTAATAGTCAGTGGACCCCTTACAGATAGCCTTGGCCCCCCCGTCGGCCCCCCCAGAAATAAAAGTCTAGCTCCGCCACTGCTCCTGAGTGATAAACTTCAGCTTTGTTTCTACTACTACCCTCCTAGTGTTGGGCTCACACTTGGTTCCTGCATGTTCTCTCTCATTTTGTGCTCTCAGTGTTCATCCATGCTTGCTGCAGAAAAAAAATATCCAGACCTGAACAGCATTTCCCCATTCATCTCATCAAAAGAAGACCCCTGAGTCTAGAATCATGAGCGAGGCCCGCGACTCATAGTCTGCTCAGGTAAATATCCAGGTTTAATCATGAACAGGAAGATTAGCTACTCCAGCCAGAAACGTCAGTGAGCACCTGGGCGCAAGCTTCTTGTTTTGAGTTTTCTGAACGTCTTATTGTAGGATCTAATGGCAACGCGTTTTATGAGTATAGCAAAATATTGATTTTGCACATTGTGAATTATGTGAATAGATCAAAGTGTGTGTGTATGTGTGTGTGTGCATATATATTAGACATTAGACATACATTGAGTTGCTAAAGGGAGACTTCTGCTGAATAAATATAAAATAAAGCTTATATCAGCATCCAGCATGTGTCCCTAATACTAGTCATTTGAGATGATAATTGGGATAGTATGTTTGCCTTTTTCTGATGAGATATTGTGATAGCACTCGTCAGACTCTATTTAAATGTGTATTGATCAGTGCTACAGTCTGGAGCTCAAATCAAAACAGCACTGCAGCTCTACACGCTTGATCCCCCCCCCCAATCATATTTTCAAAAAATCCTAAACTCAAATAACACAAATCATCAGTTACTTTGTAACTTTTCTCGATTGTTTTTATTCTCTTTTTTTCCTCTCCCGTTGTGGGCTAATGTCATGATTTAAATGAAGTATTGATCAGTTTAGGAGGGGAGAATAGAGAGAGAGGGAGCGATTGTGAGGAAAAGAAAGCTAGACCAGGGTTATCGGTGTGGATCGCACACAAGAAAGAGAGCGCTAACGGACGAGACGCGTTTAAAGCGACTTCGTGAAATGGATTTCTGCATAAAATGCATTTTTAATTTAGGAACCACGGCCAGACTCTTTTGTTCGACACATTCCATGAAGCAGAATTGGACACTGAGATGATGATGCTTTGAGCACAACAGAAGTGGAAAGAAATGCCTTTTTTCTTCTTCTTGGTTTTATGGAGTACTTGCCAGCTCACATCTGGATGAGTGGTTGAAGAACGCTTGTTCTGGTTCTGTTGTTCATCTCTATCGTCACGATTCCTTCTACGTCAATGCAGCATCAGGCAAGCTGGACTAAAGCCTATGTCCAACTGAACCAACTGAACCAGAGCTAGGTGTGTTTGTCTTCTGCTTGTTATCCTCCCTTCCTTCACCCAACCTCCCTCCTCTTCCTCTATCTCTCTTCCTCTCCCCCTCTCTCTCCCTGTCTTTTGCTTGCTCTCTTACCTCCATCCCTTCCTCTCCTTTGATTTATCTCAGGAGTTTGTATCAATTAGTGTCCAGCTTCATACCGTTGGCAGTCTTATTGAGTTGTCCTTTTTTTAAGAACTGACCACCATTTTGTACACACCATAGAGGCTTAGTTGTGTATTTTATTATTACATTGCTTTGGTATCGCCAGAAATATTGTTTTAAGATGTCAACATGTTTCTTTGAGAATTCTGATAATCACAAAAGTGGAGATAATCAATATGTTTCGGATCATTATTATTAGTTGCTGTACTTTCTAGTTGTGGTTTTTATGTTGCAACAATATTTTAGTTGAGCACATTTCTGTTTTGTCTTTATTGCATTGGTTTAAAAACAAATAATTTTTCAAAATTTATGCCAAAATCTCTATTTTTAACAAATACTTTCAGTGCATTTCTTTACATTTTATTTTGTTGATGGACTATAACCAGATTATCAGTTTGTTTATTCATTGTTTATTTTTTTTGCTGTGTGCATGTGAACTGCTTATTTTAAATGAGTTGTGAATTTATTTGGGGGACAAAAATCTCTTCTGCTATGCTCATGGCACAAAATGAGCAGATAAGGATTTGGGCCTGTGTGTTATGGATAGGTCTAGCTTTTTTGGGGTGGTCTATCTGCTCAGGAGGATGGGGATCCTCAGTGCATCTAACCCAAACGACAAAATAGGTTTGCTGAGCAGAGAGGCTTGTCGCTATGCTCTGGATTGATTTTTCTCTTTTTCTCAGCAGCCTGCCTTCTTTGTGGTTCAGTAGTTGGACATTCTGAAGCAAATATCTCTGTTGCTTCCTGACCTGGTAAAGAGCTGATTGGCTCTCGAGAGGCCCAGTACACACACCTGAAGCTTCTTCAGAGTCCGTCTCAGCAGACCCAGAAGCTCCAGACTCGGGTACAGTGTTCATGGCTAAACACATTTTTGCAATATGCCTTGAATTTAGTCCTATATTGCTTCATGTATCATTCTCTAAAAAATGGCTTTTAATACTTTACATACTGTTAAAAAAAGTTTTGAAGAGTAAAGCTGACATATTTTAACAAATATTTATATATTGTGTGAATGTGTTTTAAAAAATTTCCTCACAACAATAAGGTCCTACGTCTGGAACTACATCTAGGCCTCTTACGTTGAGTTTTTTTGTTTTCCCAGTGCATGTGTGGGTTTTCTTCAGGCACTCAGGTTCCTCCTGACAACCTGAGTGCCCTTTATGGATGGAAGGATGGATAAACGGATGGAGGCAGCACGGTGGCACAACTGGTAGAGCTGCTGCCTCTCAGCGAGCAGGTCCCCGGTTCAAATCCCGGTCCGGGGTCCTTTCTGGGTGGAGTTTGCATGTTCTCTCCGTGCATGCGTGGGTTTTCTCCGGGTGCTCCGGTTTCCTCCCACAGACCAAAAACATGCATGTTAGTTTGATTGGTAACTCTAAATTGACCCTAGGTGTGAGTGAGACCGGTCCCTCTTGTAAATGAGTCCCCGTGGCTCAACGAGGCTAGCCTGTATAAATAAAGGTTGAATGAATGAATGAATGAATGAATGAATGTTGTCAAGCCTGACAGACCGATGCAATTTGGTTGTCCTAATGAAAATGTAAACCTATGTGTTTGAATTACATTCATAAGTACTGACCAAAATCATTAGAAAATACAGAATATATTGTGTTGCTTTAAATTTGCAACTGGTTGTTAAACTTGTAGATGCTTAAAAATGCAATACATTGAGGTAAAACAATATCACAGATACTGAAACTGCAATAAACAGTAACACCAGAACATACAAATGAGTTATATATGAAATTAAAGGTACAGTATGCAGTTTCTGTAGAACTGCAGAACTTAGAAATATTTTCAACAGGCAAAGCATTCTGATCCCGCTCTGCCCCCTTGTGGTCTGTTAAATTTCAAATTCAAGCTCTGTTTTTATTGGCTGATTCAAATTCAAGCTCTGTTTTTATTGGCTGGTTACAAACTCTGTTTTTATTGGCTGGAAAATGGTGGGTCACCTTTTCTTTTTAGAAATGCTTATTTACCACCTGGAGAAGCAAGGGGACAATATTATTATTTTTTTTTTTTCAGAGATTACCTGGCTAACATCAGTCTGTCAGGAGGTAGTGACAGAGTGAAGAAATATGTTCATAAAAAAAGCTACATACTGCAGCTTTTGAACACACCAAAATTTTTATTTTTTTATTTTAATAAATGTGTTATGTATAAATGGGACCTTGAGCACACAATTTTGTTCCACCTCATGTACCACATGCAATGTGAATGAAAATAAATATATTTGAACTTGAACTTTATAATGTGTTTGGATTTAAAGAAAACATACATTTGCTTGTTATCCATCCATCCATCCATCCAGTGGATGGATGGATGGATTCAGTGGTGTGCAGTGGAGAGCATCCTGTGCTCCAGCATCAACGTGTGGCATGGAGGCTACACAGCTGCAGAAAGAAAAAGCTTTGCAGAGAGTGGTGAAGGTTGCACAGAAGTCTGTTGGAGTCAGTCTCCCCACTATCACAGACATCTACACCTCCAGATGCAGGAAGAGAGCCACCTGCATCATGAAGGACCACACTCACCCAGCACACACACTTTTTGCCCCACTCTCCTCAGGACGGAGGTTGAGGACCATTAAGTGTAGAACCACTAGACTGAGGAACAGCTTCTACCCTGAAGCTGTTAGACTCATGAACAAATAACCAGAATAATCACTGTGAAATATCACATCATGTTGCTGCTGATCTGTTTCATGTTGCTGTTTTTCATTCGTGCCCATCTGCTCATACAGACTCATGTTCGTGCTGCTGTTTGGAGTGATGTTTTTCTATGATATTAGTGCTTAGTGTATTGTTAGCTGACATTTTTCATAGTTCAAGTCTTAGATGTTATTACTGTTCTTCTCTTACATTTTATTGTTGGATGTAACTGGGACCCTGTGTACATAATCTCGTTTCATCACATGTACCACATGTGGTGCAAATGACAATAAAGATTCTCTGACTCTGAAACTCAATAGAGACACCATTTGAGGATAAAATTGGTGGAAGAACTACTGGGACATACTTCCTGTTTGAAAAAAGCATCCCTTTGGTTTTATCAGCATTTAGGACAAGTTTGTGATGGACCAAATCTGACTGGATTATGTCAAAAGCGGATTTCAAAAGATGAAAAGCCTTAGCAACTGTTTTAGCTCGACAATAAACAACTGTGTCATCAGCATAGAAATGTAAGGATGCATCAGGGATGCTCTGACCTACATTACCTATGTAGATTGTAAAGAGGTTTGGTCCTAAGACTGAGCCTTGTGGTACACCATTGTTGACTGTTAAATAACTGGAGGAAGTACCGTTATGTTGAACACATTGCCTCCGATCGGAAAACTAGTTAGAAAACCAACCGATGGTGTGATCTGAGAAACCAATTTCTGAGAGCTTATGACACAAGATGTTATGATCCACTGTGTCAAAAGCTTTAGACAGGTCTAGGAAAAGTGCAGCACAATAATCCTTAGCATCCAATGCTTCAACAGCGTCACTAAGAACCTTCAGTGAAGCAGTCATTGTGCTGTGTTGTTTCCTGAAACCAGATTGATGGAGAGGTAAGATGTTAAATGAGTCCAGGTAATTTTTGATCTGAGAGTTTATCAGTTTTTCTAGAACCTTGGCTAAAATGCAGAGTTTAGAGATCGGTCGATAGTTGTTCAGTGAGGTGGGGTCACCTCCCTTCAGCAAAGAAATAACAAATTCTGTATTCCAAGCATCTGGAATGGAGTTTTGGCTTATGGACCGATTAAAGATGTGAGTCACAGGTACTGTGATGATATGAGCAGCCAGCCTTAAGAAATAAGGTGGAAGGTCATCTGGACCTGCAGATTTTTTAGGATCAAGATCTTTTAACAGTTTATTTACCTCACTGACTGAGAATGGAGAAAAAGAGAAGGTGTGATTAACTGAGGATTTACTTATAGGAAGGATTTGATTTGTAAAAGTTTGGTTATTAGGTGAAGTGGTTGATTTTCCATTTGTAACTTTGATGAACTAGAAGCAACTAAATGTTTTATTTTTATTTTTGTTTGTTTGTTGAAACAGTTCAGGATCTCGTGCTTATTTGACACAGGAACAGAGTTAAAAAGAAGTTGTGATGGGAGGTCAGATGATTGGGGGATGCCTGAGAGAGATTTGATGGTTTTCCAGAATCTTTTAGAGATAAGAAATAGTTACGTTTTGCAGCTTTAATGGCAGTTATGTATTCATTCCTCAGCTGTCGAAAATTCAACCAAATCTTTCTCTGTCATACTGTCTACAGATCCAGGTATGTGGACGAGATGGGAGCAGAGTTCAAAGCACTATGAGAAAATAAGCTGGAGCAGCAAAAAAAACTCAGGTCAGTCCGTCTGGAAAGATTTGGCATCATATAGTCTATCACACCTATCACACATACCTAACATGTGTTGAACTAGACAAGATAATAAAAGAGCAATCACACAAAAAATGTTGCCTTTAGTAATAAGTTTGGCAAGCATGAGAATATTGGAATGTAAAAAAAATATTTATATATATTTGAACAGTTTGAATCCCACAGACACGGCATTTGAGCAAACGACTTAGGAATATGTTTGTTAATTTTTTTTTTTGAATGTTTTTAGTATGCTGCATACAAAAATTTATTGCACAGTTCTACATACATCTATGTTTTTGCTACTTTAGTGGTGCTTATCTAATAAATAAAATGTTCCATAATTTCTTATAGTACATTTTCATTTACTGGAAATTGAAAATAATTTTCCTTTAGTTCTTCTGTTCTGCTTCACTGAGATCAGCAGTAAACTTGGTCATCTTGCAGAATGTCCTTCCTGATTTTGATATGGTGGTCCCTTTAAAGAAATTTGCATAGAGACCTTGCAATCTATTCAAGATGAAATGTAAACATCAAAGCAGACAAAAGGACATTGCCGGTACTTGGTTTGTTTTTCTCTGTGGGTAGATTGATAATGGCAACATTTTGACAGGAAATAAGCTGAGTGTCTTAAAATAGAACAAAAGCATTGCCACTACATTTCTTTTTGATTATGGTTTAACTCTGATAACTTATAATATATTTATTATTAGGGGACTTTCCATCAAAGTGCTTTACATCCATCCATCCATCCATCCATCCATTTTCTTCCGCTTATCCGGGGTCGGGTCGCGGGGGTAGCAGCCTAAGTAGGGAGGCCCAGACTTCCCTCTCCCCAGCCACTTGGAGCAGCTCCTCTGGGGGAATCCCAAGGCGTTCCCAGGCCAGCCGAGAAACATAGTCCCTCCAGCGTGTCCTGGGTCTTCCTCTGGGCCTCCTCCCGGTGGGACATGCCCGGAACACCTCCCCAGGGAGGCGTCCAGGAGGCATCCTAACCAGATGCCCGAGCCACCTCAACTGCTTTACATTGCTTTACAATAAATACAACAACAAAATGTAAGAACACTATAGCTACAAGAAATCATTGTATACGTTGAAACGATTAATTTACAAGTAAATTATTAACTTAAACAAAACATGAAAGACAGAGGAACTTATTCCCCCCAAAACAACTAAAATACGGGATGAAAAAATGCTAAGGGCATAAACGTAGTGGCTAATTTTGCACCGCCTTGTTGTAGAAAGGGGTTGTATCAGTTCACTGTTCTTAAAGTTACATTTTTCATTGCTCATTTTTGACAGTACAGTATGTTTTTTTCTGTGAAAATAAGATGGAACTTTACTGGGGATTTTACACGCAACCCAAAGTAAAATAAGTATTGTATTTTTTTTTTTATTGTA
The DNA here is from genome assembly GCA_038048925.1 of Garcialebias charrua. NCBI lineage: Eukaryota > Metazoa > Chordata > Actinopteri > Cyprinodontiformes > Rivulidae > Garcialebias > Garcialebias charrua. The sequence goes on from JBBPBX010032613.1 coordinate 19,708, forward strand.
ATATGGCTTCATAACATTTCAGACTCAATAATTCAGTTAGATGGGCTGAAATATTTTAGAAAAAAACTTGTAGCGGAAAGACCTGAGATGCTAGATTTTGAGCATACAGTAAAATTGTAAGACTTAACTGTTCACAGGATTTTAGAAATGCAGATTCTAGGAAAAAAAACAAAGAGGAAGGTCAAAGAGGAAGGTCAAAGAGGAGACATGTGGATGCAGTTAGAGAGGACATGGAGGTAGTTGGAGTGAGGACAGAAGATTCAGAGGACAGTAAGATGGAGGAGGATGACTCGCTGTGGTAGCCCCTGAAAAAAGGAACAACTGTTCACTGTTTCTTGGTGGCTGTGTACATCCCAACTATTGCTAACACCCTGGGTTGTTGAATGTTTTTGTTGAGCTTGAAGTTGTGTAATTTTGCTTATTTAACCAGGTTGTTGTAGATTGCCATAGTAGAAACTTACAACAAACTGTTCTGCCTAAATACCATCAGTATGTTCAAATTCCAACCAGAGGAGTTACCACTGACATTGGGGATCTGGTGCATACTAATCTTCAAAACTTACAAAACAGCTTGTTGCTCTTTTTCTGTGATACTTTTGCCAACCTACAGAAACGTATAGAGACAAATTCTAGCTGTTCAACATGTGATCAGAGTTTGACCTTAAGATGCAACTGCAGCACTCCCAGTTCTGTTTGACAAAAGCCTGTTTAGATGGACTGCTACACTGATATCAACAAGTACACTGACTCAAACATGGCTGGATGGGTGGAGTCACTGTCATTAAAAGCTCCTCCATCTTCAGAGGTCTTAGGAAAATGTGACGTAAGACTGCAGCTTTCAGATCAGGATAAAGTGACCCACAGATGTGAAATGAAAAAATCCCTCCTGAGCTACGAATGCAACACTGACTGAGAAACAATTCAGAGCAAATTCTGTGATTTTTGTGTTTCCATAATACTCAAGGTGCACATGTCAGGGAACTCGAGCCATACGTCACACGTGAAGGTCATTGATGGATCCCTCCTTGACAGGTTGAATGAATTCTTTGGGGTTGATGCACTGAGTAACACATGTGAAGAAGGGAAGCTGAAATTATGAGAAATTTTCTTCCATTCTGACCACCCCCAAGGTTCTAGTGAAAGCTGACAAGCTGCATCAAATCTTGGTGTGGTGGCTTCAATATGACTGGCAGGAAGACTCTGCTAAGTGTTGCGAACATGATTGAGAGGGTCATCAGAGTCCCTTTTCTTTTTGGTGTGCCATTTTCAGTCCTATGTATTGTGACAGGTTTCTTTCAGCTCTTCCATTAGATGTTTAATCTTCCACGATCTGGAAGTTTTTTGCTATATTGATTGAAGAACAGTCAAAAGGGCAATAGCCACATTTAGTAGACAAGAAGGCTTCTAAAGTATTTGGTTGTCTTTGAATATTTGAAGTTTTTTTGTTGTTGATTTTTGTTTTAGCCTCGCATCCACAAGGAAACAGCAATTTGAGGCACTAAACTGTATATATATATTATTTTTCAAAACTGGGTTCCACAGTGAGAACAATCTTGAGATTCCACCCTTGCATTTGTGTGAACAGCCTAAGCACAACATTTTGAAAACTATGTATGAAAACTATACCAGAGAGGGGCAGCACGGTGGTGCAACTGATTGAGCTGCTGGTTCTAATCCCGGTCCGTGGGACTTTCTGGGAGGAGTTTGCATGTTCTCTTCGTGCATGTGTGGGTTTTCTCCTGTTTCCTCCCACAGACCAAAAACGTGCACTGTTTATTGCGTATTCGCTGTATGTCGGATTTCAAAGTAAGATTGGATATGACACAACTGGCAGATTGATGTACGAGCCATGAATTGTTTATTTAAAATAAATTGTTTTAAATGATTTTGCACCATGTGTGCAGCCCACAAGGGCAGGGGAAGCTCCCTCCTGCAGCTGATCTCCTTCTCTGCCACGCGCACACGTTTTTCCTGCATCTCCCAAGTAACAGAAGAACGTTCTGAGAACGTTCTTTTTAGGTTACGGGAACGTTCCCTCCTAACGTTCTGAGAACGTTCTGGTGTGGAGTTTTCTCTTGGTTCTCAGAACGTTAGGTGAGAACGTTCTGCTAGAACTTTCCTAGAACATTCCATAAATTTTATTATTACTATTATTATATGGATTCATACATTTAGTGCAAATTATGAACAATCAAAATAGATTCAAAGTTATTTATTCATCTACTGAACAATGTTTTTAACCTCCCAGAGAGAACAATTGCAAACAAACAAAAGTACACTTGTGTTATAAGAAAGAAAACTCAAATGTTTATTTTTTCCAAACCAAAAATGTGAACTATTCCAAACTACATTGTCCCTTTCATTAAACTTAAAAGTCCAGCTTGAACATAAATCAAATTAAATATGTGTTTTGCCATATGGTCTAGTGGCAGGGCTTTTGACTTGGGACCCGAAGGACGCGGGTTCGCGTCCCGGCCACTACCCACCTTGGGGTGTCTATGAGTGCACACCTATTTCTCCAGCTCCCCGGGCGCTTTCGGGCTGCTCACTGCACCACCTGGTAGGTGGTTGGGTTAAATGCAGAGACGAATTTCGTCTGTGTATGGGAAACATACGCAGATGACAGGAAAAGACATTATTATTATTATTATTATAATTTCTAGCTTTCAAATACAAGTACCTGTACAATACTGTCATTGTAATGAGAAATTTAAGTTGGCTAAATAAATCTCCATTGCACAAATGAAATCTTTCAAGTTTTATTAAAAATGTCCACAATTCTTAAATCAAATCCAACAAAAGAAGCTGAATAATAAATTTGTGACCCATCACATCAAATAGGTTTATTTTTCAAAGTGGTTTGCGTAAATTTAGATAGTAAATAAGATGAATGAATAACTTATCAAATGGTTTAAATTAAATATCTGAAATAAAATCTTCACACCAAATATCAAACCATTTTCCTGATTATTAAGACAATACGATGAATTTGTCAGGATGATCTAAGTAAGAAAATGTATTTCTAAAAGTCAGTAATATATATGTTTGCTTGTAGGTCATTTTGACCAAATTTGACTTTAACCCCTGTTTGATGATGTGATGGGTCACATATTCAGTATGAAGTTCTAGTAAAACTAACCCTCTTTCAAAAACAAGGGGCGAGTAATCTGGTGATCCGACATAAATACATTCAGATAATCCTCCTTTTTAAAACATGGAGCGTGAAATCTGGTGATCTAACAAAATACTTTCAGCTAATCCTCCTTTTAAAACATGGAGCGAGAAATCTGGTGATCCAACATGTGTTCACATATAAACAACTTCAGTGTTGTTTCAGAAACAGTTCTCAACCATCATTAGCAAAGCAGATCCATCATAAACATTTCTCAACCATCAGGAGCAATTGATATCCATCAGAAACAGTTTTCAACTATCATTATCAAATCACATCATCAGGAGCAATTGACATCCATCAGAAACATGTTGCAACCATCATGTATAAAAACCAGTGCCTTAGTGTACAGTCCAGGAACTTTAAAAAGCTAGAAGCAGCACAAAAACAGCATAGAAAAGAAAATTCCCTTACTTTGATTGAAGTGGAGGTAGACAGGCTTATTAGGTGGTTCTCATGTTCAAACATGGATCAGATGGAACTGCTTAGCCATTGAGCAATGATTCAACCATGAATGATGGGTACATGGGAGTCCAGATGTGAGTTCAGGTAGGTGTGTGGTCTTGATGAGAGCAGGTCTGTCCATCAGGTCAGGTGTGTTTTCCTGTTTTGGCAGCAGTCATTGATGTGGATACATGACAGGGTTAGGCACAAGGTGTTGATGTACAGGTGATGATGGAGAGGAGCTGCAGGAGGATGGTGAGGAGAGAGCAGAGGACACAGGTCTGCCCATGAGGTCAGGTGCAACAGGTTTTGTCTGTTGAAAGAGACACAAACATGAACATGTGAAGTTAAAGCAGGGTCATGACCTGCAATAAAAACAGAAAACACAGACAGAAAACAAGTTCAACTCACTGTTAGGCACAAGGTGTTGACGCACACGTGATGATGGAGAGGAGCTGCAGGAGGTAGTAGGATGGTGAGGAGAGAGCAGAGGACACAGGTCTGCCCATGACGTCAGGTGCCAACAGGTTTTGTCTGTTGAAAGAGACACAAACATGAACATGTGAAGTTAAAGCAGGGTCATGACCTGCAATAAAAACAGAAAACACAGACAGAAAACAAGTTCAACTCACTGTTAGGCACAAGGTGGTGACGCACAAGTGATGATGGAGAGGAGCTGCAGGAGGATGGTGAGGAGAGAGCAGAGGACACAGGTCTGCCCATGACGTCAGGTGCAACAGGTTTTGTCTGTTGAAAGAGACACAAACATGAACATGTGAAGTTAAAGCAGGGTCATGACCTGCAATAAAAACAGAAAACACAGACAGAAAACAAGTTCAACTCACTGTTAGGCACAAGGTGTTGACGCACACGTGATGATGGAGAGGAGCTGCAGGAGGTAGTAGGATGGTGAGGAGAAAGCAGAGGACACAGGTCTGCCCATGACGTCAGGTGCAACAGGTTTTGTCTGTTGAAAGAGACACAAACATGAACATGTGAAGTTAAAGCAGGGTCATGACCTGCAATAAAAACAGAAAACACAGACAGAAAACAAGTTCAACTCACTGTTAGGCACAATGTGTTGATGTACAGGTGATGGATGAAGAAGAGCTGCAGGAGGTAGTAGGATGGTGAGGAGAGAGCAGAGTTTTGTCCTACATTATACACACTCACCAAGTATCAAGCTTTGTGTTGGCCAAAGGCTTTGACTCCACATCTGGTACAGATGAACCGTCCGCGCCCTGGAGGTCCCCAACCCAGGCAGTAAGCACTCATTCCTGGGTACAGATGAACCGTCCGCGCCCTGGAGGTCCCCAACCCAGGCAGTAAGCACTCATTCCTGGGTACAGATGAACCGTCCGCGCCCTGGAGGTCCCCAACCCAGGCAGTAAGCACTCATTCCTGGGTACAGATGAACCGTCCGCGCCCTGGAGGTCCCCAACCCAGGCAGTAAGCACTCATTCCTGGGTACAGATGAACCGTCCGCGCCCTGGAGGTCCCCAACCCAGGCAGTAAGCACTCATTCCTGGGTACAGATGAACCGTCCGCGCCCTGGAGGTCCCCAACCCAGGCAGTAAGCACTCATTCCTGGGTACAGATGAACCGTCCGCGCCCTGGAGGTCCCCAACCCAGGCAGTAAGCACTCATTCCTGGGTACAGATGAACCGTCCGCGCCCTGGAGGTCCCCAACCCAGGCAGTAAGCACTCATTCCTGGGTACAGATGAACCGTCCGCGCCCTGGAGGTCCCCAACCCAGGCAGTAAGCACTCATTCCTGGGTACAGATGAACCGTCCGCGCCCTGGAGGTCCCCAACCCAGGCAGTAAGCACTCATTCCTGGGTACAGATGAACCGTCCGCGCCCTGGAGGTCCCCAACCCAGGCAGTAAGCACTCATTCCTGGGTACAGATGAACCGTCCGCGCCCTGGAGGTCCCCAACCCAGGCAGTAAGCACTCATTCCTGGGTACAGATGAACCGTCCGCGCCCTGGAGGTCCCCAACCCAGGCAGTAAGCACTCATTCCTGGGTACAGATGAACCGTCCGCGCCCTGGAGGTCCCCAACCCAGGCAGTAAGCACTCATTCCTGGGTACAGATGAACCGTCCGCGCCCTGGAGGTCCCCAACCCAGGCAGTAAGCACTCATTCCTGGGTACAGATGAACCGTCCGCGCCCTGGAGGTCCCCAACCCAGGCAGTAAGCACTCATTCCTGGGTACAGATGAACCGTCCGCGCCCTGGAGGTCCCCAACCCAGGCAGTAAGCACTCATTCCTGGGTACAGATGAACCGTCCGCGCCCTGGAGGTCCCCAACCCAGGCAGTAAGCACTCATTCCTGGGTACAGATGAACCGTCCGCGCCCTGGAGGTCCCCAACCCAGGCAGTAAGCACTCATTCCTGGGTACAGATGAACCGTCCGCGCCCTGGAGGTCCCCAACCCAGGCAGTAAGCACTCATTCCTGGGTACAGATGAACCGTCCGCGCCCTGGAGGTCCCCAACCCAGGCAGTAAGCACTCATTCCTGGGTACAGATGAACCGTCCGCGCCCTGGAGGTCCCCAACCCAGGCAGTAAGCACTCATTCCTGGGTACAGATGAACCGTCCGCGCCCTGGAGGTCCCCAACCCAGGCAGTAAGCACTCATTCCTGGGTACAGATGAACCGTCCGCGCCCTGGAGGTCCCCAACCCAGGCAGTAAGCACTCATTCCTGGGTACAGATGAACCGTCCGCGCCCTGGAGGTCCCCAACCCAGGCAGTAAGCACTCATTCCTGGGTACAGATGAACCGTCCGCGCCCTGGAGGTCCCCAACCCAGGCAGTAAGCACTCATTCCTGGGTACAGATGAACCGTCCGCGCCCTGGAGGTCCCCAACCCAGGCAGTAAGCACTCATTCCTGGGTACAGATGAACCGTCCGCGCCCTGGAGGTCCCCAACCCAGGCAGTAAGCACTCATTCCTGGGTACAGATGAACCGTCCGCGCCCTGGAGGTCCCCAACCCAGGCAGTAAGCACTCATTCCTGGGTACAGATGAACCGTCCGCGCCCTGGAGGTCCCCAACCCAGGCAGTAAGCACTCATTCCTGGGTACAGATGAACCGTCCGCGCCCTGGAGGTCCCCAACCCAGGCAGTAAGCACTCATTCCTGGGTACAGATGAACCGTCCGCGCCCTGGAGGTCCCCAACCCAGGCAGTAAGCACTCATTCCTGGGTACAGATGAACCGTCCGCGCCCTGGAGGTCCCCAACCCAGGCAGTAAGCACTCATTCCTGGGTACAGATGAACCGTCCGCGCCCTGGAGGTCCCCAACCCAGGCAGTAAGCACTCATTCCTGGGTACAGATGAACCGTCCGCGCCCTGGAGGTCCCCAACCCAGGCAGTAAGCACTCATTCCTGGGTACAGATGAACCGTCCGCGCCCTGGAGGTCCCCAACCCAGGCAGTAAGCACTCGTTCCTGGGTACAGATGAACCGTCCGCGCCCTGGAGGTCCCCAACCCAGGCAGTAAGCACTCGTTCCTGGGTACAGATGAACCGTCCGCGCCCTGGAGGTCCCCAACCCAGGCAGTAAGCACTCGTTCCTGGGTACAGATGAACCGTCCGCGCCCTGGAGGTCCCCAACCCAGGCAGTAAGCACTCGTTCCTGGGTACAGATGAACCGTCCGCGCCCTGGAGGTCCCCAACCCAGGCAGTAAGCACTCGTTCCTGGGTACAGATGAACCGTCCGCGCCCTGGAGGTCCCCAACCCAGGCAGTAAGCACTCGTTCCTGGGTACAGATGAACCGTCCGCGCCCTGGAGGTCCCCAACCCAGGCAGTAAGCACTCGTTCCTGGGTACAGATGAACCGTCCGCGCCCTGGAGGTCCCCAACCCAGGCAGTAAGCACTCGTTCCTGGGTACAGATGAACCGTCCGCGCCCTGGAGGTCCCCAACCCAGGCAGTAAGCACTCGTTCCTGGGTACAGATGAACCGTCCGCGCCCTGGAGGTCCCCAACCCAGGCAGTAAGCACTCGTTCCTGGGTACAGATGAACCGTCCGCGCCCTGGAGGTCCCCAACCCAGGCAGTAAGCACTCGTTCCTGGGTACAGATGAACCGTCCGCGCCCTGGAGGTCCCCAACCCAGGCAGTAAGCACTCGTTCCTGGGTACAGATGAACCGTCCGCGCCCTGGAGGTCCCCAACCCAGGCAGTAAGCACTCGTTCCTGGGTACAGATGAACCGTCCGCGCCCTGGAGGTCCCCAACCCAGGCAGTAAGCACTCGTTCCTGGGTACAGATGAACCGTACGCGCCCTGGAGGTCCCCAACCCAGGCAGTAAGCACTCGTTCCTGGGTACAGATGAACCGTACGCGCCCTGGAGGTCCCCAACCCAGGCAGTAAGCACTCGTTCCTGGGTACAGATGAACCGTACGCGCCCTGGAGGTCCCCAACCCAGGCAGTAAGCACTCGTTCCTGGGTACAGATGAACCGTACGCGCCCTGGAGGTCCCCAACCCAGGCAGTAAGCACTCGTTCCTGGGTACAGATGAACCGTACGCGCCCTGGAGGTCCCCAACCCAGGCAGTAAGCACTCGTTCCTGGGTACAGATGAACCGTACGCGCCCTGGAGGTCCCCAACCCAGGCAGTAAGCACTCGTTCCTGGGTACAGATGAACCGTACGCGCCCTGGAGGTCCCCAACCCAGGCAGTAAGCACTTGTTCCTGGGTACAGATGAACCGTACGCGCCCTGGAGGTCCCCAACCCAGGCAGTAAGCACTTGTTCCTGGGTACAGATGAACCGTACGCGCCCTGGAGGTCCCCAACCCAGGCAGTAAGCACTTGTTCCTGGGTACAGATGAACCGTACGCGCCCTGGAGGTCCCCAACCCAGGCAGTAAGCACTTGTTCCTGGGTACAGATGAACCGTACGCGCCCTGGAGGTCCCCAACCCAGGCAGTAAGCACTTGTTCCTGGGTACAGATGAACCGTACGCGCCCTGGAGGTCCCCAACCCAGGCAGTAAGCACTCGTTCCTGGGTACAGATGAACCGTCCGCGCCCTGGAGGTCCCCAACCCAGGCAGTAAGCACTCGTTCCTGGGTACAGATGAACCGTCCGCGCCCTGGAGGTCCCCAACCCAGGCAGTAAGCACTCGTTCCTGGGTACAGATGAACCGTCCGCGCCCTGGAGGTCCCCAACCCAGGCAGTAAGCACTCGTTCCTGGGTACAGATGAACCGTCCGCGCCCTGGAGGTCCCCAACCCAGGCAGTAAGCACTCGTTCCTGGGTACAGATGAACCGTCCGCGCCCTGGAGGTCCCCAACCCAGGCAGTAAGCACTCGTTCCTGGGTACAGATGAACCGTCCGCGCCCTGGAGGTCCCCAACCCAGGCAGTAAGCACTCGTTCCTGGGTACAGATGAACCGTCCGCGCCCTGGAGGTCCCCAACCCAGGCAGTAAGCACTCGTTCCTGGGTACAGATGAACCGTCCGCGCCCTGGAGGTCCCCAACCCAGGCAGTAAGCACTCATTCCTGGGTACAGATGAACCGTCCGCGCCCTGGAGGTCCCCAACCCAGGCAGTAAGCACTCGTTCCTGGGTACAGATGAACCGTCCGCGCCCTGGAGGTCCCCAACCCAGGCAGTAAGCACTCGTTCCTGGGTACAGATGAACCGTCCGCGCCCTGGAGGTCCCCAACCCAGGCAGTAAGCACTCGTTCCTGGGTACAGATGAACCGTCCGCGCCCTGGAGGTCCCCAACCCAGGCAGTAAGCACTCGTTCCTGGGTACAGATGAACCGTCCGCGCCCTGGAGGTCCCCAACCCAGGCAGTAAGCACTCGTTCCTGGGTACAGATGAACCGTCCGCGCCCTGGAGGTCCCCAACCCAGGCAGTAAGCACTCGTTCCTGGGTACAGATGAACCGTCCGCGCCCTGGAGGTCCCCAACCCAGGCAGTAAGCACTCGTTCCTGGGTACAGATGAACCGTCCGCGCCCTGGAGGTCCCCAACCCAGGCAGTAAGCACTCGTTCCTGGGTACAGATGAACCGTCCGCGCCCTGGAGGTCCCCAACCCAGGCAGTAAGCACTCGTTCCTGGGTACAGATGAACCGTCCGCGCCCTGGAGGTCCCCAACCCAGGCAGTAAGCACTCGTTCCTGGGTACAGATGAACCGTCCGCGCCCTGGAGGTCCCCAACCCAGGCAGTAAGCACTCGTTCCTGGGTACAGATGAACCGTCCGCGCCCTGGAGGTCCCCAACCCAGGCAGTAAGCACTCGTTCCTGGGTACAGATGAACCGTCCGCGCCCTGGAGGTCCCCAACCCAGGCAGTAAGCACTCGTTCCTGGGTACAGATGAACCGTCCGCGCCCTGGAGGTCCCCAACCCAGGCAGTAAGCACTCGTTCCTGGGTACAGATGAACCGTCCGCGCCCTGGAGGTCCCCAACCCAGGCAGTAAGCACTCGTTCCTGGGTACAGATGAACCGTCCGCGCCCTGGAGGTCCCCAACCCAGGCAGTAAGCACTCGTTCCTGGGTACAGATGAACCGTCCGCGCCCTGGAGGTCCCCAACCCAGGCAGTAAGCACTCGTTCCTGGGTACAGATGAACCGTCCGCGCCCTGGAGGTCCCCAACCCAGGCAGTAAGCACTCGTTCCTGGGTACAGATGAACCGTCCGCGCCCTGGAGGTCCCCAACCCAGGCAGTAAGCACTCATTCCTGGGT
>JBBPBX010032614.1:0-23538 GCA_038048925.1 Garcialebias charrua
CGCTCAGCCTTTAGCCGTTAGCTTCTCACTGCGGTCTCCTGTTTGGGGAACGTTTCTTGTTAAAAGACGAGCGGCGCGCACATTCAAAGCTGTGTGGGGTGTCAGCTTCACACAGCTGAAGAGACTGGCTCTGCAGTAGACAGCACGTCTCACGTGAACGCGCTTGAAACTACGTCATCGGAATGTGAACGAGCAGCTTGCAACAGCGCTAATAAGAACAGCTGCATTTAAACTACTTTTATCAGGTAAATCATATCAGTCCAGATCAATAACACAAACTGTGAGTTTTTAAATATCTGAATCTCTGTCTGAATGTTGTTATTATGCGCAGGCTTTAAAGTTATTGATCCTCGCTAGTCGCTACGAACACCCATCACTCAAAAAGTGCAGAACTTTATGAAAAAACTAAAACTGATAAGACCTGGAGCAAAGCCCTGCCCTAATGATGAGTGAGAGATTCAACCGAAGAGGTATTGTTCTTTTATTATATTATCTGTGGAATGTTCTGGAGAGTGATGTTAAAAATGCAAAATCAATGTATACATTTAAGAAAAAGGTCAAAAAGGACTTGCTCAAAAACTATATATGATGTAACTTAGTGTGTTTGTGTATTACAGTTAGAAAAATTAAGTAGTTATTCATTTTGTGATGTAGTTTGAAGGTTATCATTGTTTGAACAAACTGTGAAATAAGGGGCAGATATAATAAGATTTCATCTTCTTTCTGCTCATTTCATTTTATCCTACTTGTATTCTTGTATCTGATGAAACTGTTTTGTATTGTTCTTTTAAAATGAATGAATAAACATCAAATCAAATCAAAATTATCTAAATAATCTTTTTTATTCAAAATCATAATCTTATTAACTTTTTTTTTTTTTATTGTGTTTTATTTCCAGTCTGGGACAGACATCCACCAGAGATCACCTGCAGCTAAGAAGTGTGTGATGACTGAACTGAACTCTGAACTTTTCCAGCACCTGTCCCACCAAGAAGAGGTTGTGAGTAATGAGGACAAATACAGCCACACTGATGCTACTGGACAAAAACTTGATTAGTTAGATTGTAAACAGTCTGTTGCTGCTTATTGTTCTGACTGTTATTGTATTTATTAAGATTTTTATTATTGTTAAAATAGTTTTATTGTAGAGTGCTGTTTATTTAAAATATCATCCAAATGGGTCACTTTTATTTATTACTACAATACTGTACAGTACAAACGTATTTTTGGCATATTTTCAAAATAAACATTTTGTAAGTCTTTTGTCTTTTTTTTTTTGTACCGAAAATAAACCGAACCGAGCCCTCCTTGTAGTTGAACCGAACCGAAATGTGATTTTAGTGTACCGTTGCACCCCTACTTCCTGCACAACAGACTACTATCACCAAAACAAAACAAGCACCAGCTGCTCAAGAACACCAAGTGTAGCACATGCAACTGAAAGGTGCTCCACACAAATGACTTCACCCAAACTGAACCAAACAAGATGAGCCCTCAAAGACACATTTAAAAATGAGGGTAAAACCAGCTCAAATTGGGTTTGTTTTTTAAAAAGTTGTTTTACCAAAAATGAGGGAAAATATTAACAAATTAGCTCAATCCCGGACGAGGCGTCCATAAATATGTTACGGCTGGCTCAGGCCGAACACATTTAATGGATACAAGACACAAGAAGGATGAAGTTAAATAAAAACTTTATTGACTTCTGCACGTCTGGAGTCGAGATGGAACCCCGCACTCCTCCCTCCTGGTGCGGAGTGCAGCTTCTTCTGGCACAACGTCACAAAACAAACGAAAGTAGCAAACAAATGGTGGACCGGGTGAGTCGGCCAAAAGTAAAATACCGTCACCAGAGAAGGGCCAACCCATAGAACAGGGCCGTAGAAGCCTGTCTAGTGACGGACTACCTAACCAAAAAAGACTCTAGGAGTAAAAAGCTTAGGAACCCTTGTGCTATAATGTTCAGCAAACAAATAATTGATTTTACCGTGTTAATCTTGTAAAGTCCTTCCGTGCGCGCTCGCTCCTGTGGCAGACATTTGCAGCTGAGCTACCGGTAAACACTTGTCCACATTTTCGGGTTGTCTCAGCGGTGACGCGTCACGTCAGCGGTGGATGACTCGTTACGTCGGCAGTGACGTAGGTGCGATCTATATTAAGGTGTGACCTGTTTATGGATTTTTCCAAATTTTTGGCAATAATTGGACAAAGCGATCTATATAACGTTGCAACCTTTATTCGCGAAAATCTGACACTCTGCCCCTCCCCTCGAGGAATTTCCAACTGTTCAACCAGAGGAAACATGGTTTCATAATTTCAGGACTCTTGGATTCCCATAGGCGTGTCCTTGGCCATTTTCCGACATCCCTCGAGAATGTTTACGGATCTCACCGGTGAGAACTGGCTGATTAATTAATTCTTATCAAAACTCTTACAGTGTCCTCGAGTACATCCTTGAACATTGCTCACCGCTCTCATCGTCTCAACCCCTCAGCAGAATGTCTACGTTTCTATGTGCTTGTTTGTGCGAGGTGTTTTTTTAATACCGTATTCGTCGGGATATAACACGCTCCTGTGTATAACACGCTTTGTCCAATTATTGCCAATAAATTGGAAAAATCTGTAAATAACATGCTTTGGCGTATTACACGCATCTATTATGCGTCACCGCTACGCGACGCGTCAGCGCCTCATTTGCCCTGCTTAAAATGGCGGCCACAGAAGCGAGCGAGCACGAAGAACTTCACAAGATAAACACGGTAAAAAACAATTATTTCTTTGCGAGAAAAAATATATTTCTTAGCTGACATTATAGCACAAGGGTTCCTGAGCTTAACCGTTCCTTAATCAATTCACGAAATGGTCTAATCTGCTAGATTAAAATTTGTTTTGGTTTGACTTCTTCCAAAACACGTCTCTTACGCTACTAAAATAAATTATAAATAAATCGAATTTGATCTCAAATGTCTTATACAGGTCAACAGCTTGTAAATTAAACCCATATAATTAATTACACTCTGTACGCCTAAAAAATATCAGAGTGGTTTAAGAGCTGTTTATCTAGGTAAACAGTAGGTATCTGTTCACGTTATCTAAGTGCTAACAGTTAAAAGAGTGATTTTTTAAAATAGCTCTAAATATCTTCTGCAGCTAACAGTGTGCAAATTACCACCAAATTACGCTCTGTAAGTTTCAAGAAAATCCGCGGTGTGGTTTATGAGTTATCTTGCTAAAAAAAAAACGGCTAACCTCACAACTATAGCAACTACATCCAGAGCAGGAGGCGGGCAACGACAGAGTCAGTCCGACCAGAGGAGGTTTTTTCCGGACACATGAGCTAGAAACGGTCTGGAAGTGTCCCCCTAGCGGACAAAAGTGGTACTGCACCATTTTTTGCCCAAAATGAAAAACGGCGATATCAGAGCCAAAAATGGGTCTAAAAATAATGGAAAAAATCCATAAATAACACGCTTCAGTGTATAACACGCAGGACATTCAAATGAGTAAAAAAAACTGCGTGTTATACCCCGAAAAGTACGGTATTAAAAGTTTTTCTTCTCAGGCAAGAAAAGTTTAATATGAATTTTTTGCCTCCAATTGCTAATGTGTCCAGTTTCACAACTTTTTATCTGTCTAAACAGATCTCACTTGTAAATGAGTCTTTTAGGCTCAATGTGTTTTATCTGTCTAAATAAAGGTTGAATGAATGAAAACCCCAAAATACATTACGGCTAAGACTGGTTCATCCCAAAGATCCAGTCCCCCGGCACAAACAGAGTAATATTGTGTACCGGTATGTTGTTCAATGTCAGGAGGGCTGGGATCAGTCTTATATCGGGGAAACTAAACAGCCACTGGCCAAAAGGATGGGCCAGCACAGAAGATCAACATCATCAGGTCAGGACTCTGCGGTCTACACTCATCTCCACGCCAGAGGTCATTCTTTCAGGGATGAAGATGTTCACATCCTTGATAGAGAGGAACGATGGTTTGAGAGAGGAGTAAAGGAGGCCATCTTTGTGAAAATAAACCGTCCATCATTAAAGCTGCTATATGTAGTTTCTGGAAAACGCTGGACTTGGAAAAATGTTGAACAGAGACACCTTTCTGGTCCCTTCCCCTTGCTCTCGGCTGAACTGCAACTCAGCCTCCTTAGCTCCTCCCCAACAGCAGGTCCTGTCTCGTGAACGCGCATGTGATACTGTAACCTTTGTTATCTTTATTGTTTAGTTTTAATAATAAATGATTCAAGCAAAGACACTTACTAAAAGTGATAGGTTGAACCTCCGCTATATTGACACAGCTACTGTTTGAACGAGAATATGCACGGATGTGCGCTGCGGGCTGGGACAGGCGGGGGCGTGGGTTAGGGGCGTGGGTTAGGGGCGTGAGAAGCTCTGGTTAAAAACTCTGTTTTTATTGGCTGGTTAACGGAGGGTCACTGTAGGTTTTTAGAAATGCTTGTACCACCTGGAGAAGCCAGAGGACTATAGTTTTTTTTTCAGAGATTACTTGTCTAACATCAGTCTGTCAGGAGATAGTGACACGGTGAAGAAATATGTTAAAAATATATTTTTAGAAAAGTTACATATAGCACCTTTAAACAGGGGTGGAGGTCTCCGTGTACAACTGTCCCCCTCTTACAATGCTGTTATTGCTAGTGTCACTCAACCCTTTAAGAATAGCAAACAACCATCAGGGTGCTAACGAGCCATTGTTAGGTTGATGGTCCTCCTTGATCATGTGAGCAGCTGGTTTCAGCTGTCAGCAGCCAACTGGTTGATCCACTGTGAGAGGTGCTATTTATAAGACTGAGCTGAATACAGCACCTGGGACCAGTGTTGCCAGGTGTACGATAATTATTGTATTTGTACGATAATTTGGCCCTCTGTACGATGTACGATCAATAATCCCGAAAAAGGCCAAAAATACGATAATTTGACCATTCTGTGAACGTGTAGTTGAGATCGGTTTCCATCAGCCTGTCGCAACTGTCTGTCGGAGTTTTTTTGTGAACCCTGAAGGCATCTTGAAATTCCAGCCAATCGTGCTTTTCTAAATGCGACATAAGAGTGACGTATATGCAGTACAACGACCACGATTGGCTGAAAAGTCCGCTGCGCCCGCCCCATGCATTAGAAAAAGCAGAGCCGTGTGAGCAGACCGGTGTCTGGAAGAAGTGATGAAAATGATACAGGGTATCCGCGGGGTTGTAAAAGGTATTAAAAGGTAGTAAATGAAATTAACACAAATTAAGGCCATTAAAAAGTATTAAAAAGTAATAAACGTTATCTGACGAGGTATTAAATTTTTTTAAACCTACACAACTATATTTTTCTTGTTCTGTCGTCTAAAAAAAGGTCTGTGAATTTATTTATCTTTTCTAATTTTATGTTCCAAGTAGGACCTTAGCTAAAACAAAGACGTCATATCGTCAGTCAGTGTGCGCGCGCACCTACAGCTGGTATCATGTCTGTAAAAAGAAACAGGAAAGAGGAGCGCGACTTTATCTTCCGACATTTAACAAGAAATGTACCTAAACAATTGTTTGTTAGCTCGAAATTATAGCAAAAGGGGTGTCTCAGTCTAACGTTTTCTTAATAAATGTACTTAAATGGTTAAATCGGCTTTATTTAAAAAAAAAAAAGTGTCGCTGCCTCAGTGCCTGTGTGCTCCGTGATCGCTCAGCGGTGACAAACAGGAAAAAGGAGCGCGGCTCGTTTCGCCGACATTTAACAAGAAAATTACCTAAACAATTATTTGTTAGCTCGAAATTATAGCAGAGGTGTTTTTCTGTCTGTCATTTTCTTAATAAATGCACTTTAATGGTCAAATTAGCTGCATTTCGCCACCGTGGTGCAGCTTGCTGCTGGATTGAAGGTTCAAGCAGAGAGGTGGGGAGAGTATGGCAGGCCGATTGAGTCATTAATAGCTAGTGAAGATTCTCAGTCATCCAGGACATGGTGAATTCTAAAAAGTGCAATAAAAAACAATAAAGTATAGTATAATAGTATAATAAATAGTATAATAAATAAAGTCCAGTTGTTTTTGTCTTGAACTTTTTTAAATTTGTCATTATAGGCACGTTTTCCTATTACATGATACAACAGCATGCCATTCAACTTTTTTTTTTCAGTCAGAATGAATGAAACGGTCATATTTCAGTGTTATGGTTTATAAATATGGGGAAAAAAATCTATAAATATATCACTTCGTCCTATAAGTTGCAAGGCATGTAAATTATGCAAAAAACTGCAATTTACAGGATGAAAAATACAGTAGTTATTCTGATGCATGCTCAATTATCCAGGTAGAAAAATCTAAAAAAGCTAAGTCTGGTCCTCTGGACATTAAAAAAACAAAACAAAGCAAAAAAAATAAAAAAATTGTAGAAACGTTTCGTCTTTCAGTAGTTATAATAAGTTAATAACAGTAGTTATTATTTTTCTCCCTCTCTTTTTGAATTATGCATGTGTTCAGTGTTGAATTATTTTAACTAAACTGTTCTGTTTTCAAGTTTACAGTTTTTGTTTGCCATTAGAGATATGTTATGTGTGGGAACGATTAAACTTTTTCTCTTGGGTTAGATTTAAATAACAAGTAGGTCAGTGCTTTTATTGAGGCAAGAAGCAAATTGATGTATCCAGTAATTGTTATAAAACTACATTTACTACCAAAGTTTAGGAAGAAAATGACAGTAATCTATCACTTTACAATTAGTTGCTCTAAACTGAAGTACAACAGGTTGCCACTACGGTTACAGCTCGGTGCCGTGATGGTATTAAAAAATATTTTGATGGTATTAAAAAGGTATTAAAAGGTATTAAATTCAACTCTGGAATTTCTGCATATACCCTGTGATAGAACGTTTATATAAAGTTGAACGTTAAATTATAGTAAAGAAATATAATATTAAGAAAACATGACAGGAAAACTGGGACATTACTGATACAGGAAGACATTTACACAACATTCATAAAAAGGTAAGATATACAAGGAAAGCAGGAAGAAACAGGAACTCGCATAGAACAGGACACACAGGCTTTAATAAATCTCTTAAAATTATTAGAAAGCATGAAACAGGACTTTTTTGTGACATTTGCACCAGCAATTTCCCTGAAACGGTTCAACATGTCTTTATGGAATGTCCAGGGTATGAAACAAAGAAACTATTTCCAAAAATAAATAAATAAAATGAATATTAAGGGATGTTTTTAGCAGTGATATCAGTAAAGTTAAAGATCAAGTTATTTCCTTGAAAATACAAACTTAATAGACAGAATTTAGTTGAGTTATTAAATTAATTTTACAGAATTAGTTTATTTTATTTATTTTAAATCTCCTGTCTTCTGTCCACCCTTCAGCTCGGTGGTGGTTTAACCCGACAGCCATGAAACAAAACAAGAAGAGTGGGGGGAGTGGTGGTGGTGGTGGGGGGGGGCTCATTAGTTGCCACCAGACAATAATGCGTATTAATGTCCATGGTTCCCACCAGTACTGATGCCACAAAGCTGTGAGTGCCTGTTAGACACTATTCAACAATAGAGTGACTATTGTGCATACTTGTTATTTTGTTTATGACGGATGTACGATAATTTCCCTCAAAATACGATAATTTTAGGGCTCTAGTACGATAATCCTACATTTCTCACCTGGCAACACTGCCTGGGACTGAAAAAGTCTTTCGGATGAAAGGCGAAACATTTCTACATTTTTTGTTTTGTTTTGTTCCATTTTTTGAATGTCCAGATGACCAGACTTAACTTTTTTAGATTTTTCTACCTGGATTATTGAGCATGCATTAGGGCTGAACGATTTTGGAAAATAATCTAATTGCGATTTTTTTTCTATAAATTGCGATTGCGATTTAAAATGCGATTATTTTTTACCTTCTCAAGTATTTTTCAACAAACAGAAGCAATAAATCAATCTGTTTTATAATAAACAATGTCAGATTTATTTAAAGCAGAGATTACAATAAAGCAAGCAAATTTATGACTTTTCTTTTCACCATTTCTATTTTTTCTTGTTTCATAAACACTATAGTAAACAAGTTAAGTGAACTTCCTAACTACTGTCTGAACTTCACATGACAGTTAATAAATATAAAAAATTAGATATAAAAAAATCAAACTTACTGGTTTCCAGCCAGCATAAAAAATAAAGTGCAAAAAACAAAGAGAATCTGCTTTAACCAACTCGTTCTGGGAATTCAAACTCAGTGAACACAAAATAAACTAGTATCTGTTCTTGTGTTCACGGGGCGACCGTGGCACAGTGGTAATGGCAGTCGACCCCCAATCAGAAGGTTGGAGGTTCAAATCCCGCGTCCGCCCACCATGTGTCGTTGTGTCCCTGGGCAAGACACTTAACCTCGAGTTGCTCCCGGTAGGTCTGGATGGCGCCTTGCAAGGCAGGCTACCACTACCGGTGTATGAATGTCTGAATGAATGGGTGGATGGTTGGTATTGTAAAGCGCTTTGGGGCTCCTCACAGGGGGCTGGAAAGCGCTATATAAATAAGCTCCATTTACCATTTACTTATTAAATTTTTTAGATGTAAAAAAAAACAACAACAACAACAACTCTTGGAACAATAATGTAAACATTATAGTCAGTCAGTATGTAACATCAGGATGCAGAGCCTTGTGAACAGACTCCAACACCTCAAAATCCTGCCAGGTTGGGATAAGGGAGCGTGCATAACAGTCACCTGACAGCACCTGAGAAATGGCTTTGAGCTGCTCTAACACTTCATTTCTTTGGATCCCCATCTTGTTGGACATTCAGTGATGAGGCTGTGTTCAGAAAGTTTGAGCTCCCTCTTCAGTCATTGCTGCCTTCTTCTTCCAACTGTGGGAGAGACACTCTGTCATGTCTTGTAATACAAAATAAAATAAATAAATACACACATTCACATCACATCCTCCACTTTACCTCACACGCGTGCAAAAATTGAGGACCAGAAAAATCTTCTCACTTTGTTAGTTAAAAACAATGTACCGGTACAGGTTTTAGCTTTTCCCAGTTTGTCAACGTTAAGTGGATGCAAAACGTGATGACTAAATAGCTTCACATTACTGAATATAATAATTAACATTTTTATTTAAAACGGACAATAAAAAGGATAGTATAATAGCCGTGACATCATGACCAGGTTTGGTAATACACGTAATGAGAAAATTCATCGCCTCATCTAAATAGCTATGCTAAAACTAAGCTAACGATCATTAAACACCGCTAGTTAAAAAAAAAAAATCAGCTTGCGCGAAACGTGTGTGTTATTGGTTCTGTATTAATTCATATCACTAATGACAAAACTGTTTTTTTAAAAATCAGATAATGAATGCGCTTTTTCACGAAGAACGTTAGCTTGCTGAGCTAGCTGCTAACAGGGCACCGTCAACAACAGGCCCAGTTACATGACCAGCTCGTGCTCTGTTTATCTCCCGCTGTCTCGGTGTTTCAGACTCTAAGATCAGATACACATTTATAGGGTTGTACATCTCTGTGTGACAGACGATTCGATTCACATCTAGATACAAAGGTTACGATTCGATAAAAAAAAACGATTTATTTAAAAAACTGAACGATTCGATTCGATGCAGTGTAAAAGCGATTCGGTTCGATTCGATTAAACTTCAAATAATTCTACGTTTTAACATTTGTTGATGTACCGGTAGACAAATATTTCATTATGAAAGAAAAAGGACCATTTCTATAAATGTGACATTCTTAGAGCATTTTTAAATTTGTAAAAGTCCACATATATCATATCTAAAAGGGTGCTGTAAAGCACTAGTAAAAATAAAGTAAAAAGCCAAACAAAATAATCACATGTTAAATGTGTTTATTTTTAAACATGGACCTAAATACCAGCTAAAAGAAAATTTCCTACAGAAAATACAGAAAAAATATAAAAGGCACAAATGGTTACAATCAATCAATCAATCAGCTTTTTTTATATAGCACATTTTAAAAACCGCAGGGTTAGCCAAAGTGCTGTACAGCGGTTACAGCAGCATGTAATAAAATAAAAATCACTAGGAAAAAAAAAACAGGAATAAGCTAAGCACAAAGCTCCTGTGCAATAACCCGCTGTGCAAATAACCTGTCACTCAACCTGTAGTTTGGTAGTTATGTGCAATATAGATCATGTGCATTTTAGCTTATATTTCATTACTACCTTGAAATAGTTATTCACAAAAATTCATCCTGCTTCACCGTTAAAATTCTACCATTTTGTCGTTTACTATTTTTCTCTTCAAAGTCAAAGTCAACTTTGTCAAAACTGCAATATGTACAGGACATACACAGGATTGAAATTGCATTTCTCTGTCCCTCGGTGCAACAGTAACTATTTAAAACACTAAAACACTAAACATTTAATAAACATAAGCATAAAATGAGATAATAAAAGTGTAATACTGTCCTGAGTTTTTGCATAGTAATATGAAAGTATGAAAAGTTACACCAACACTAAAACACTAAACATTTAATAAACATAAGCATAAAATGAAATAATAAAAAGTGTAATACTGTCCTGAGTTTTTGCATAGTAGTATGAAAGTATGAAAAGTTACACCAACACTAAAACACTAAACATTTAATAAACATAAGCATAAAATGAAATAATAAAAGTGTAATACTGTCCTGAGTTTTTTGCATAGTAGTATAAAAGTGTAAAAAGTATATCTATAAAATAAAATGAAAGTTCTGGCATTGACATTTGTAATAGAGTGACAAAGCAGCATATGACTACCGGTAATTCTGATGACTGATTCTTCAGAAACTTTGTAAATATTATAATTACTGTTTCACTTTTTGGTAGTTTATTTTGTACCCTTATTGCATGCTTTAGTATTTCCTGTTTGCTTGTTGTTTGTTTTTTAGCAAGTCAAAATTGTTTTTTCTCATCCTGAGCATTTCATTGTACTAAGTTAACCCTGTGTTAACCTGCATATGACAAATAAACACTTGAACTTGAACTTAATAATACAAAACATAATGCAAGAACAGTACACCTAACAACAGCAGCACGAACATGAGTTTGTGTGAGCAGGTGGGCACGGATTAATATAAAAACATGTCATAAAAACAGCAGCATGAGATCATATCAGCAGCATGAATAATCAGCAGCACATATCAACAGTCAAAGTGCCGATTAGTATAAAATAAATCAAACTGCAGCTTTTTGACCTAGGGAGGTAGTCTGAACAAAAGTGATGTCCTGCATTTCTACATTCAAATGTGTCAGGTTAAATCTGCAATCAAACACAGTGAAGTAGTTCACTTCCTTATGTTTGTGCTTAGTTACATATATTTTTATTCATCAAAATCATCCTCATCTTTTTTTGTGGCAGATTTTTCTTAAGGAAAATCAGCTGATCCACATGCTCATGTTTGAGTAGACCGCGTTTTGTGGAAACAATATCTCCTGCAGTGCTGAAAACTCTCAGATGCCACACTGGTGGCTGGTATGCAGAGATACCTTTTAGCCATAGATGACAGCAGTGGCAAGTCCTGCTGCTCTTTCCACCACTGTAGTGGGTTTTTTGTCAGGGGCAAAGGGTCACGCTCTCTGTACCTCTTGACTTCTTCACTGGCCTGCTCCCTCACAGATCTAGCTGCCATCCTTACTTCAAAGTCTTCTCCCAACAGCTCGTCCAGCGCTGACATTTTCTTCTTTTTACAGGGTGGTTCATCATCTGAAATAGAAAACAAGCACCATATATTACGTACTGGCTATGTTAGCCATGAAGTTTTTTTTTTTACTGACTTAACCATTTTATGTAAAAATCTTCATCTGATGTTCAGAATTTATTTATGTAGGGACTCGTGTACATGTGTGCAAGATGTATCATTATCATCATGATTATTATTTAACTCTTTCTGTGCATGCAGATTCTCTCATTATAGTGAATGTGTTTTATGCTGATACAATGACTGCAGCACAAGTTTAAGACAAAGTAAGCTCGTTCTTGATCACAAGTTATAAAACCCAAACCTTTATGCTCATCTTGGGTCTAGGGTGTATCATTGCAGACATCCGGATCTCCAGTTGGTTCAGTCTGGCATGGATCAGTCTGCACTGGACCTCTTTGAACTAAATCCCCCGTTACCTAGAAATAAAACATAACATTACATTTAGTGTACAGTATGGTTAAATGCAGTGTAAACAATCAAAAAACAGCAGTCAGAATAAATCTAGTGACGGCAACAAAACACAGCAGACTGTAACTGAATGCATTGTAAGATGTATATTTTGACAGAGTGTTGGGATCTACCAATGTACCAATGTAATGACGCCAACACTGCAGACGGAGTCCAGCCAAACGGGGTTTATTCAGAAACAGGGACGAGCTGCTATTACCGAGGCTGCAGCTCACGCCTCAACAGAAAACGTGGTACACACGCGAGCGAACACACTGCTAGCTGCCTGCTAACAACAACACACACACAGACGCTTCTTCTTCGTCTCTCTTTTTCCGGTCCCTCCTCCCTGCTCCTACCCCTCTCCTACCCCCACGACCAGTCCAACACATGAGGGCGGGGGACAACAGAATCACAACAGCTCAACAGAACACAGTACAACTGAACAAATACACAGAAACACTTGGACCCAAAGCAGAACCAACACAGGGTCGTTACACTACCCCCCCACTACAGAGTCCCTCGCCCACGAGGGGACAAAGTCATCAGACCATCTTGGGGCCCTCCTCGTCTGTTGTGGGCGAGCTCCCAGCGCTCCCGACTCTGCGGCTGGGACCTCGTTCGACGGCAGTGATAAAACTTCTGGGGATGTTGGCGGACACACCCGAGACCCCGACCATTGGCCTTCTGGGGGCTGCGGTGCATACCTGCCTTGATAGGGGGCCAACCTGTCCCTGTGCAGAGCTACTCTTCTCCTGTTTTGGGGCATCTGCACTCTGTAGACCACCTCCCCCAGGCGCTCCAACACTCTGCAGGGACCCACCCACTGACTGTCCAGTTTCGGGCACCGTCCCTTCCTCCTACGTGGGTTGTGCACCCAGACCAGCTCCCCTGGAGTAAAGTGTCGGCCCATCGCGCTTGCATCATAGTTTAGTTTCTGGCGCATGCCCGCTTGCTCCTGTTGCCTCAGGGCAATTGCATGGGCTGTCTCTAACCTGTCTGAACGTGGCAGGGGGCCCATGATGTCCACGGCCACTCGCTCCATCGGGGCTCCTAAAACTGTTGTAGGCGGGCGTGAGACTGACCTGTCGGCCCCTTCCGTGCTGTACAGAAGTCACAACGGCGGCAGAAGTCCTCCACATCCCTCCTGCACTGGCCCCAGTAAAACCCCTGTCGGAGGCGGCGTAGAGTCTTTGTAACGCCAAAATGTCCAGACCCAGACGCTCCATGCACGCCCTGCAGGACTACGTCTTTCAGGCCTTTTGGGACTACAGTCTGCCACCGCTCCTCACCCGTGGAGGGGTCCTTCCATGACCTCTGTAGCACCCCGTCTTCCAGACGCAGAGCCTCAAACTTGGACCACAACCTTTTAGTTGCCCGCGAGAGCCTAGCAACCTCCTCCCATGGTGGCTTCAGTTGTCTCTCCACCCACTGCAACACAGGCTGGATATCGGGGTCCTGTTCCTGTTGGTGCCTCCAGCTGTCTGTGCCGACCACCTGCAGCCCTCTGCAGATTACCGAGTCACTCTGCTGGGATCGGGCCCCCACGCCATTAGCATCCATGTCGAGGATGAAAGGGAGGGAGGGGTCTGCAGGAGCGAGGACTGGGGACTCAGTCAGAGTTTGCCGCAGACGGCCAGACGCTCCCTGGCACTGTTCAGTCCACACATAGTCTTGGTTCTTCTGGGGCACCCACACCGGGGTCATAGGACTCGCAGGTGCCATGGTGGCAGCAATCTGGCTGGGCTGAGGGGAGGTGTGCTTGACAGCTGTGACCTGAGGTTCCGTGTAGCGGGCCACAGGACCCATAAGAGCATGATCAGGAGCTGTGGGTAACAGTGGAATGAGAGGGCCCTCCTTAAAACTCCATGTCCCCACACCTAAATCCAACTGGCACCCCGCAGCCCTTAAAAAGTCCAGCCCCAATATGCACATGTCCTGCACATCTGCTACCCACACAGGGTGGGTGATAGATCGGCCACCCACATTAACAGTCATTGTCCCCCTCCCCTTCATAGGTGCCATGTCCCCTGTGACTGTGCGCAGCTGCACTGTGGTGGGTTGGATCCGAGTCCAGTCTGGTACTACATCAGGCCTCACTAGCGTTACCGTGGAGCCAGTGTCAATCAGGGCTGTGCATGGGATCCCTTCCACAGAGACTGGGACATAACAAAAGTCCCCAACACACGTGCGGCCAACCACCACAACCCTGGTTGCTTGGTCTGGGGCTGAGTCCGTTTCAAAGGAATTCTGGGCTAGGGCCCCCTGTTTGGGCTTTTGGGCCCTGCCCGCTGGCGATGAAGGTGTGGAGGTTACAGTAGGGATCTGCGATTCCTCCCTCCCGCAGACCCCGTGTCGTTTCCCTGCATCCTGACTGTTTTAGGACACCGCCTCAGGAGGTGTCCCGGTTGGCCACAGCCCCAACAAACGGCCGGGGGTGCGGAGGAGTCCCGCGTCGACTGCAGTGCCACCGCTCGGACCATTTCTGTCAGCTCCGAGACCCAAGCAGGTTTCTCCTGGTTCAGCTCTGCCCCCTCCGCAGATCTGCATGCCGGTGGTTGTCCTCTCAGGTCGTTTCCCGCTGCTACTCCCAGCAAACACTCTCTCTCCACTGCTAAGTCCAATGCATCTTGCAGGGATCGGGGGTGCATCAGCTGAACCTGCACACGCAGCTCCGGTGGTGCCAGGGCTCTGATGAACTGATCTTTTGCTAGTTCATTCTGAACCCCTGACTGCATGTGTGAATAGGCTCTGCGTGTGAGGCTCTCAATGTCATTAGCCAAAGCACGCAGGGGTTCACCCGGCAACCTGCTCCTGTTGCAGAGTTTATTTTTAAAAATGTCTGGTTGCACACATTGTCCAAACCGCCTCTTTAAAGCTCCGACTAGTGCATCATAGTCTTTTCTGTCCTCTGAGCTTAACAATAACAAGCAGTCCAGTGCATCATCTTGTAGACAGAGAGCCAGCTGCAGGGCTTTATGCTCTGCTGTCCACCTCCCTGCATGAGCCAGCAGCTCAAACTGTGCATGGAAGGCCTCCCAGCTGGACTTACCAAAGTACTTGGGCGTCTTCAACAAGACAGTGACGTTTTGGACGACGTAACTGTCATGGCTGCCGCCATGTGAGTCTTTTGGCGCGCTTGGAGAAAATGGCGTCGACGGAATCTTATATCTGGGCTTTAACGTGCGAATCAAGTCCTGGAATCCTTCCCCCTCCACTATATTGTACGGACACAAGCCCTTAGCGATAAAACGCGTTATTGATGCTGTTATAGCCTTAGCTCGTGCTGTACTATCACCGAGTTTCCCGTAAAATAGAGTGATAACGTTACCCGTCGCTTTCTGTGATGCAGCTGCACGTTCCTGCTCGTTTTTATGAGGCTTGAGCAGTTCGCCATACTCCTCTCTGTGTTTCCTCGTTGCATGTTGGTCGAGGTTTGTTGTGCTACCAGTGTACTTCAGAGGGGCTCTGCATAGCTTACAAATAGCGTGGCTTTTGTCGCGTTTTCCATCCTTTTTGTAAAACCCGAAAACGTTCCACACTTTAGATTTTTGTCTGGCTGATGTGTTGAAAATCTTTCGCGGTGACTCGCTAGCGCTGCTGCTACTAACCTCCATGCTCTTCGTCTTGGTGAGCTACGGCGCATGCGTGAGAACAGCTTCGCGGGCATTCCCAACTCTCGCGTTGTTTTAGAAACACATTGTAAACCCAGCAAGTCTTGCGATACCCGGTCCGTGTCTCTTCAACCGGTTCATCTCAGGATTTGTGGATGGTTGCTGTCGGTTTACATGTCTGCTACCGATGCAACCACATCGCTAGCTTGTAAAACCGGATATCCGATCAAATCGGTTTATATATAACAAGCCTACACGTTTACATGGGCTAACTTACCTGAATTTTTAACGTTTATGACTTCTGTCGAGTCTGAAGAAACTGTGTTGGAGCGCACAGTGTTGACTTCTCCCCCTCCCTGGCCCTGCCTGCTCTGTTTTGCTCCGCTCAGAGCTCCGCGTGGCTCACTCCCAAGTCACGTGACCAGTCAAATCGCAGCTTGTGCGATTAATCGCGTTTTAACATATCGCGAGTTTATCGCAAATGCGATTAATCGTTCAGCCCTAGCATGCATCATGATATTTTGATTAATTTTATATCCTTAACATGACAGATTATCACACATTTAGGTTAACACATTTTGCAACTAGAACAAACGGTACCTGTTGCAGCTGCGGATGAGTTTGATGTATACAGCGGGTGTTTTCTCTTCAGACGCTGCAACATCGGTGATGTGCTGTTGTGGTAACTACAATTCTGCTTGGCAGTGGATGTAGTACACTGGTTTTTTTTCTTCTTCTTTCTGTTAAGCCAAAAATGTTCCCAAACATTTGACTGTTTTTGTTAGTTTCGGGGCTCTTCTTCTAAGCATTCTCTGTTTTCCTCCATAGCTACAAACTTAGCAATACGCGTTAGCGGAAGTGCTAGCGGAAGCGGTACTGGTGTGCAACACAAAAACCTTCTGGCTAGACCACAGTGCTCTGAATAATTTAATGAAGCTTCAAGGCAGATAAATTTGCATTGAGGATTTTTTTGTACTGTCAGAGTCAGAGTCAGAGAGTCTTTATTGTCATTTGCACCGCATGTGGTACATGTGATGAAAACGAGATTATGTACACGGGGTCCCAGTTACATCCAACAACAAATGCAAGAGAAAAACAGTAATAACATCTAGAACTAACTAAGAAAAACATCAACTAGTAATACACTAAGCCTAATATAGTGGGAATAAACAGCAGCACGAACATGAGTTTGTATGAGCAGATGGTCACAGATGAACACAGATGAACACAGCAACAAGAAAACAGATCAGCATCAGCATGATGTGATATTTTGCAGTGTTTATTTTTTATTTTATTTTTATTTATTCATGAGTCTAACAGCCTCAGGGTAGAAGCTGTTCCTCAGTCTAGTGGTTCTACACTTGATGCTCCTCAACCTCCGTCCTGAGGGGAGTGGGGCAAAGAGTGAGTGTGCTGGATGAGTGAGGTCTTTCATGATGCAGGTGGCTCTTTTCCTGCATCTGGAGGTGTAAATGTCTGTGATGGTGGGGAGACTGACTCCAACAGACTTCTGTGCAGCCTTCACCACTCTCTGCAGAGCTTTCCTCTCTTCAACTGTGCAGCCTCCATGCCACACGTTGATGCTGGAGCACAGGACGCTCTCCACTGCACACCTGTAGAACGAGGTGAGAACTGGGCTGCTCAGACCAGCACGTCTCAGCCGTCTGAGGAAGTAGAGTCTCTGATGACCTTTCTTGATCAGGCTGGTGGTGTTGTTGCTCCAGCTGAGGTTATCATTCATGTGTACACCCAAGTATTTGTAGCTGGAGACCACTTCCACTGCAGACCCACCTATTTTCAGTGGGGCGTGGGTGTGTTTGTTCCTTCTGAAGTCCACAATCATCTCCTTTGTCTTCTTCACATTCATGTGAAGATTATTCTCTTTGCACCAGCTCTCCAGATGTTCCACCTCCTGTCTGTAGCTGGACTCATCATTGTTTGTGATGCATCCCACCACCGCTGTATCATCTGCAAACTTAACAATATGACAGCCTGGAAGTGTGGCTGTACAATCATATGTGAGCAGAGTGAACAGAAGGGGGCTCAGCACACATCCCTGAGGAGAGCCAGTGCTGAGGGTTATGGTGGAGGAGGAGAAGTTGTGGATCTTCACGGACTGTGGTCTGTCTGTTAAGAAGTCTAGTACCCAGTTACAAATAGAGGGGCTTAGTCCAAGTGTAGATAGTTTGTCTATCAGAGTTTGGGGTTGTAATTGAGGTAGTGAAGGATTCTGGTGTGTTCAAAATGATCCAGGCACATAATTCCATGAGACTTCACCTTATTATGAAAAGATTTAATTGAGCAGAAATTAGGGCTGAACGATTTTGGGAAATGATCTAATCGCAATTTTTTTCTATAAATTGCGATTGCGATTTAAATTGCGATTATTTTTACTGGTTTTGTATTAATTCATATCACTAACGACACAACTGTTTTTAAAAAAAAAAAATCAGATAATTAATGCGCTTTTTCACGCAGAACGTTAGCTTGCTGAGCTAGCTGCTAACCGGGCACGTCAAAACAGACCCGGTCACATGACCAGCTCGCGCTCTGTTTATCTCCTGCGGTCTCGGTGTTTCAGCCTCTAAGATCAGATACACGTTTACATGGGCTAACTTACCTGAATTTATAACTGTTATGACTTCTGTCGAGCCTGAAGCAACTGTGTTGGAGCGCACGGTCTCCTCCTCCTTGCTCTGTTCTGTTTTGCTCCGCTCAGAGCTGCGCGCGGCCAGAGCGGCTCACTCCCAAGTCACGTGACCAGTCAAATCGCAGCCCGTGCGATTAGTGAATCGCGTTTTAACATATCGCGAGATAATCGCAAATGCGATTAATCGTGCAACCCTAGCAGAAATCAAAGTATGCAGATTTACATACTGTAATCGGAATGCATTCTGAAGAACAATGTCATAGCAAACCTTTTATGAAGCTGCCTGAAGTTTTGTTCAAGGAAGCTTTGTGTTTCCGTTAGATTTATAGGGTTTTGTCAAGCCCCATTCCCTCCGGAGTGGATCGGCTTGTGATTGGTTATCTATACTTCTTGATGTTGATTGACACCGTGGGGGTCAGCCAGTCATGGGCAGCCCCTGTCCCCATGGTAACATGAAGACTGTTTAGACTGCAGACACCCATTCCTCAGTGATAAGGGTGAATTTATGAAGGTTGTTTTAACAAGAGGAGCACACAATATCAACGGTTCACTTTGACTCGAACGGTCTACAACTCTTATTTGTGTCTAATCATTAGTGTGAGAACTATGAAAGACTAATTAGTCAATTTGTATTAAGTATAAAGTATATATGTGTTGTGATATAAATGTATTTATGTTAATCAAATGTGTAAGCAGTTTAACGAGCTACAACATGTGGTCAGCTCTGCTCAGAGAGCAGACAGTATCTTACCTGGGTCATGGTGCACTCAAAATGTTTGATTAGCTTGTAATTATATAAAGTGTGAACTTGTAAGATTAAGATTAGTAACTGTGAAATTATATGTAAAACATAAAGTAATTAGTGAACACTCTAAAGTGAATAAAGGCTTGTAAATAGAATAAATGAAGACACGCACACACATTGTATAAAATGCATCATCAGTGACATTACAAAGCTTGTACCAAGATATATAAAGATATTAAAAGCTGTAAAATCCAACAGTAGTCAAATTATTTGAGGAATCGTTTCAGCACTAGTGCAATGCATGCACCTTTTTACATGTTGTCTAATTTAAATGTTCTACATGTTAAACTACAGAATTGCCCAAAAATTAACAGAAGATAAATAAGAACCCTGATTCCTCTATATGATGCATGCTATGATGTCTAAAGACATTGAACGTTCACCTCCACACAGAAAGCATCCATAGCTAGCAAAGACAAAGTTGGTCTTACAGCAGGTGTGCTATCGCTAACTGTTCTGTTCTGCTTGCAGCTTTATGAAAACTTCATGAGTGACTTTGAACACAGGTGAGATGAAACATTCAGTGTAAATGTGCAAGTATGTTGTGGTGTAACTGAACACTGTCACTCTGGACCAGAATCAATCCGTTGTCCCTGGTGGAGATCATACTGCACGTTGTCAGGCAGATGTCAGGTAAAGACCAAACACAGCCTGACATTTCTCTTCTCAGTTTTTCTCTTAATCATTGTGTCTTTGGCTCTTAGATCCTAAAGATGCCATCACGTTTCTTGAGAAAACTAAAGAAAAGGTTGGTTAATGAACATACATTTAATAAATTATATACAAACCGGATTCCAAAAAAGTTGGGACACTACACAAATTGTGAATAAAAACTGAATGCAATGATGTGGAGATGACAAATGTCAATATTTTATTCGTAATAGAACATAGATGACAGATCAAAAGTTCAATCTGAGTAAATGTAACATTTTAAAGGAAAAATATGTTGATTCAAAATTTCACAGTGTCAACAAATCCCAAAAAAGTTAGGGCCAAGATGGTGTAGTGGCAGGGGAACCGACTTGGGACCCGAAGGACCCAGGTTCAAACCCCAGTCACGGCATAACTTGTGATGTGTTTGAGCAGCACACCTCATCCCAATTGCTCCCCGGCGCGCTTTCTATAGCTGCCCACTGCCCCACCTGGTGGTGATTGGGTTAAATGCAGAGTCAAATTTCGTCTTGTATGGAAACATACACAGATGACAAAAATGTGACATTATTATTATTATTAAAGGTCCACTGACATGATTATTTTACTATTCATAAAATTGCTCAATATATGTATATGTTCGTTTTTGCAAACAAAATGATAAATCACTTTAATTTTTCTTTAAAAGTGATTTTGAACTTCAAGCCATGTTTAATCATGGGAAATCCGATTACACGCGAACGCACCATCTGTGACGTAGTGAGAGGCAGAGGGCTCTGGTCTCTTTAATAGCTGACAATTTAAAACCCGACAAATTTATCAATCTATGTGAAGATTTGAGCTATTTGTCTTCATTTTGGGAAGCAGAAAATAGTTTGGATGATGGAACAAGATCAGACAGGATCTAATTTAGGTCTGATGCTGTATCAGACTTACCTTCATGTGGAGCTGCTCATACCCACGCACTGTGACAAGCCCAGAGCTCTGCCCGATGTTATGTCACAGATGGTGCGTTTGTGTGTAATCGGATTCCCCATGATTAAACACGGCTTGAAGTTCAAAATCACTTTTAAAGCAAAATTAAAGTGATTTATCATTTTGTTTGCAAAAACGAACATATTTAAATGATAAAAGATATATACTTTGAGCAATTTTATGAAAATTAAAAAATCATGTCAGTGGGGCTTTAAGTGGCTGGTAAAAGGAAATTGAGCATATAACGAACAGCTGGAAGACCTGTACTGACCTTTACTGGATGCTCGTGATCTCCGGGCCCTTAAACGTCACTGCACCTCAAACAGGAATGCCACTGTCAAGGAAATAACAGAATGGGCTCAGGAATACTTCCAGAAAGCATTGTCAGTGAACACAATCCACCGTTGCAGCTGAAACTCTACAGTGCAAAGAGGAAGCCATTTCTAAGCAAGCTCCACAAGCTCAGACGTTTGCACTGGGCCAGGGGTCATTTAAAATGGAGTGTGGCAAAATGGAAGACTGTTCTGTGTCAGATGAGTCACGATTTGAAGTTCTTTATGGAACACTGGGACGCCATGTCATCCGGACCAGAGAGGACAAGGATAGCCCAAGTTGTTATCAACGCTCCGTTCAGAAGCCTGCATCACTGATGGTATGGGGTTGCATGAGCGCTTGTGGCATGGGCAGCTTGCATGTCTGGAAAGGCACCATTAATGCAGAGAACTATGTTCAGGTTCTAGAACAACATATGCTCCATCTAGACGTCATCTCTTTCAGGGAAGACCCTGCATTTTTCAACAAGATAATGCCAGACCACATTCTGCAGCAATCACAACATCATGGCTACGTAGGAGAAGGATCCGGTACTGAAATGTCCAGCCTGCAGTCCAGATGTTTCACCTATAGAGAACATTTGGTGCATCATAAAGAGGAAGGTGTGACAAAGAAGGCCCAAGACGATTGAACAGTTAGAGGCCTGTATTAGACATGAATGTAGAGCATTCCTATTTCTAAACTTGAGAAACTGGTCTCCTCTGTCCCCAGACGTCTGTTGAGTGTTGGAAGAAGAAGGGGGGATGCCACACAGTGGTAAAAATGGACTTGTCCCAACTTTTTTGGGATTTGTTGATGCCATGAAATTTTGAAACAACATATTTTTCCCTTAAAATGATACATTCTCTCAATTTAAACTTTTGATCTGTGATTTGTGTTCTATTCTGAATAAAATGTTAGATGTTGACACCTCCACATCATTGCATTCAGTTTTTATTCACAATTTGTTTAGTGTCCCAACTTTTTTGGAATCCGGTTTGTATTTGATCATATTGAGAGTGTGTCTGTGTGATACAGGTTAAAACCAGCGAGGAAGCCGTCATTCTTTGCAAAACGTCTATCGGCAACCTGAAGCTGGAAATCAACGATCTTCCAGCTACAAAGGTAAATTTTGGTCACATGTGCATGAACGTTCAAGTTCAAGAATCTTTTTTGTCTTCAAGAGGGAATTTGTTTCAAAGTCAGACACATAAAACATCCATACTAGACAAGACATTAAGACATTAAACAACTACAGAAATCATCACTGTTTGTTGAGAAGCCTGAGCGCTACAGAATGAGTCCTTCTCACTGAGAACGTTTATTTCTGTTGCATATTTTAGCTTATGTGTGCTGAGCAACGGCGCTAACTTGACTCTTCTACTTCCTGTTGTACCTGTAGGTGAAGCATTGATTATTAAGTGCAGACATAGCTGACGGTTTATCTTCTGTATTCAGAATTCAGAAAGAAAACAGGGTAAAGACAAACTTTGAGTGTAAACCTTGTGTGTCAAACTCAAGGCCCAGGGGCCAAATGTGGCCCTCGTTGACATCTTATCAGGCCCCTAAAATGTTATTTTAAATGGAAAATACTTTGATCACTTAATTTTTTTCAGTAATCTTTGATTATGATGTTAAAACTGCAAACGGGGAACGTCAAATGAAGCCAGTCAAACTCTTGTTGAGGAACCTGCAACCAAGAAAAGATGTTGGGTATCTAACTCAAGTAAATGTAGATCCTGAATCTGGCCCTTAGTTTGAAAAAGGTTTTAATTTTGGTCCCCTTTTGTAAGTGGGTTTGACACCCCTGGTGTAAATGAAGCCACTGACACAGAAGAATAATTTTAAGCAACTAGCTAACTAGTGTTAATAATATATATATATATATGTATATATGTATATATGTATATATATATATGTATATATGTATATATATATATATTATATATATTATATATGTATATATGTATATATGTATACAGTATATATATGTATATATGTATATATATTTATATATGTATATATGTGTATATATGTATATATGTGTATATATGTATATGTATGTATATATGTATTAGGGGTGGGCGATATGGCTCAAAAATTATATCGTGATATTTCAGAGTATTATCACGATAACGATAAATTTCGTGATATAACCTAAAAAAAAAAATATAATTTATTTATTTGACAAAATTAACTTAACATGTTGCTTTGCAGCATTATATAAAATTTAAAAAAAACAACAAGGGGTAATTTTACTGATATTACTTTATTAAGTAAAGTATTCTGTCTCCAAGTACTGTATAAAAATAACTTGTAACAAGTTGATCAGCTGACCCCAGTGGCGGCTCCAGAGATATTTTTTCTGCAGGTGCTAAG